>VZTI01005530.1:541436-571796 GCA_013397865.1 Struthidea cinerea
TTTTTTTTTTTTTTTTTTTTTTGGAGACTAATCTTTAGTTCTGGAAGTCTGGGTTTGGCAGGTTTGTGAACTCCATGGCTCAGGGGACAGGGGCGAGGATGCTGCTTTGTCACCTACCTGTGGTGCTTGTTTGTACCTGAAGGGACAGATGTGTTCAGCAGGGAAGGGGGAGGTTGTATTTTCTATAGATTAATATAATATTTATGTCTTTTCTATAGATTAATAGAATATTTATGTATTTTCTATAGATTAATAGAATATTTATTGGGTTTTGGCTCCAGGTTTTAATGCATTAAATGAATAAAAAGGGCAAGCAGGCTGTGAGCAGTCGGGGGAAGGAGCTGCTGTTCTGGTGCTGCTCCAGCCTGAGAGGGAAGGAAAAATGGGGAAAGGGAAAGAAAAATGGGAAGAAAGCTCCAGAGCACAGGGTGGGCTAAACTTTGGGGTTTGTTTGAGCAGGGCTTGTGTGAAACCCACCCGGGCAGGGGGATGTGGGGGCCGGTGGATGCCACCAGCAAAGCTCCTGCTGTTTCCACAGCGATGTCCCAGGAAGGTGGGACACCCCCCTGCAGGAGCAGGCGTTCCCTGTGGCCCCGGGTTTGCTGCTTTCCCAGGATTCTGACCTGTCCCACTCTCCCTCCTCCCCAGAAAGCCGACCTGGCCGTGGCGGGGCTGACGATCACGGCGGAGCGGGAGAAGGTGATTGATTTCTCCAAGCCCTTCATGACGCTGGGAATTAGCATTCTCTACCGAGTTCACATGGTAAGAGGCTGGCTTTAGAGCCGTTTATGTCCCTCCATTATTTGCATGCCAACCTGCCTGGTTATAGGAGAATAATGAACGGCTCATAAAAATATTTTGGTTTCTCATTTAAACGCAAATGGGCTCGACCTTTATTTCCTGCTTTTCTCTGTCTTTCTGCCGTGTGTCAGCATTGGTGAATTCCACTCCTGTTCAACCCCCAGCCCTTTGGCTTCTCTCCTCGCTCCTCCCAGGGCACATAATGGGTTTTTTGGCACGGTGGGGGCTGCAGGATGGTTTTAGAGTGGCTTTAAGGCCACTGAGTGAGGGGTGCTGAGGGCAGGCTTGGCTGGAGGGGTGCAGCAGCCCAGCAGCGTGGCCCCACAATTGCAGAAAGCTGGTTTGGAGTCACCATCCAGTTGGATTTAGTGGAAAGGCTGGCTGGGAGGCTGAGCTGGGATATCTGTGGGTGCAGATTAGGCCGTGTTCCTGATCTCAGCTTTGCTCTCTTGCTGCCTTCTCCCACCCGAGAATCACATCAGAAGGGAATCCTGGGTTGCTTTCTTTGCTGTCACCTCCTGGAAATGCTCTACAGCAGAGATCAGCCCTCTGCTTTCCTGACCCCAGGGCAAAATGTCCCTCCTGGAGTGCCCGGGGCGGGCAGGGTGCCAGGCTGAGCTCAGGATGGACAGTCAGCTCCTCGCTCTGCCTGGGCTCTGCCTCTCTGCTCTCAGCCCTCCTCATTTGTTCACCCTAAAGTCAGCAGCCCCTGCAGCCCCAGAAAGTGCCTTAACCTCAGCTCAGTTGTAGAACCACAGGATCCTGGAACGGTTTGGGTTGGAAAGACCTTAAAGCCCATCCAGTGCCACCCCCTGCCAAGGGCAGGGACACCTTCCCCTATCCCAGGTTGCTCCAAGCCCCATCCAACCTGGCCTTAAGCACTTCCAGGAGTGGGGAATTTTTTTTTCTGTATCAGAGCAGCCAGGAACATTCCCAAGGGATTGGTGTGTGCAAGCATGTACACAGTGTTGTGTCTTTGCTTAGCCAAACTTGCCTTAAATTCCCACGGATCCTCTTTTATTTGCGTCCTCCGTTGTTTTATCGTCTTCCTGAAGCTCAGGAGAGGCCGGATTTTCCCCAGTTACTCCCAGTTACTCCCCAGTGTCACGGGAGGCCAGCTCCTCTTGCAGCCTCGTTATTCCCAATCTGCATTTTGGAAAGGCGCTCTGCTCGGTGTCGAGTGTGACGTGAGTGACAGTGCCTCGGTTTCTGTCAGCCCAACAATAGCAGCCAGAAGGAATAAACCATTCGAGCTGCCTCTCCCAGCCCCCTCTCCATCCTGTTAAGGATGCAGCGTTGGGGATGAACAGAAACAAATTCACGCATCTATCTCCGTGCTGAGTGGCTCCTGCCAAGAGCAAACAAGTAATTAAAATCTAGTTAAAATTCTGCTTCCTCTGGTATGTGCAGAATTTAGGTTCGATGATTTAACTGATCACAAAAAACAAGGGGGTTGACTCTTCCAGCTCCTGGAAATCAAATGGAATTGTCCCTTCCCCACCTCAGTTGGGTTTTCACGTCAGCTGCTGCCTTGTGGAGCCAGGACCTTTCTCTGCCAGCATTTCCAAGGATTAAAATCGGATTTGGTTATTAAATACTGTGTCATATTAGGAAGGAATTCTTCCCTGTGAGGGTGGGGAGGCCCTGGAATGGATTTCCCAGAGAAGCTGTGGCTGCCCCATCCCTGGGAGCATCCAAGGCCAGGTTGGAGCTCTGGGATAGTGGAAGGCGTGCCTGCCCGTGAAAAAGGCTTGGAACAAGATGATCTCTAAGGTCCCTTCCAACCCAAACCATTCTGTGCGTGTCCTGCCTCAGATTTGCGCCACAAACCTCAGCTGCTCCCTGAGCAGCCCTCGTCCCTCCAGAGGAAAGGCAGGAATGCTGGTGCAGGCTTTGCACAGGATCTGCTCGTCAGAGGCCTTTGCTGCTGCCTCGGGGAGCTCTGTGGGATTGTCTGGCACTTCTATTTAGGGTGGCAGCTCTTCAGGGCAGGGAGCATCTGCTGCCACCAGAGGAGCACAGCCCAGCCATGCTGCAGCCTGCCCGTCAGGCATTCACCAAACGGAGCAGGGTTCACAGTTACAGGCTCCAGAGGGGTTTGGGAATATCCCCTGCTCTCAGCAGGGCTGCGGCTGCTCCACGGAGGACCCGGTTTGGATCCCATCAGAGGAGCTGCCCAGGGATCCAGGCAGGGTGGCAAAGACGTCTCCCAGGTCAGGTCACCCCCCCAGTGAGCCCCAGCTGGCTGCACCAGGGACATGGAGGGGCAGCCAGGGCTCGTGCCCTCCCCAGGAGAGGGGGCATCCCCACAGGGAAGCTCAGAGTCCCCCCTTCCCTCTCCAACCCTTGGCACCTCTTCCTGCAGACCTCTCCTGCTCAGCTTGAGGAGGCTGCCTGAGAGCTGTGTGCCCGTTGACTTCTCAGACTGGTAGAGATTTGTTCAACCAGACAGTTCTGGTTTTCCTTTAAGGATGTGGTTTGCAGAGCAGCCCCCCAGCCTTCTTCTCCCCACCCCAAAAACCACCTCTGCAATGTCAAAAATTGCAGCTGACGTCTGTTAATCACGGCTCGGATGAGACGGAGCCTAATAAATAACCACAAATGAGCCTCTTCCTCGCCGAGGAGCTGTCTCCACGCCCTGGGCTCCTCCGAACGCGATGACATTTTATTTTGATTTCCATGTAGCTCCAGTGGCAAGTGATTTCTCACCCCTTTCTCCTCCCCACGCCGCCAACCCAGCCACCACAGAGCCTGTGCCTCTTATCACACATAACCAAATATGGCAGCTTTAACCAGGGCTGTCATTTTTCTCAGTTTCACTGCTTGTGATACAATCAAGGCTGGATTTCTGACACGGGAGCTCTAACAGGCTTCCTGACTCGCAGGCTGCTGAGAGAAAAGGCTTGCTTGGTTTTATTAGGTGCCCATTCTGCCCAGCCAGGGGGATGTGGGGCTGGCAGGAGAGGGGTGAGGAGCCCTGAGCAGTCCCTGGGTTTGGCAGGGGCTGGGATCAGGTGCCCAGGGTCGTTTCTGCATGGAGGGATAAATCAGGATTATTTGTGGCTTACACATGTTTGCTTGCATCCTGCCTCTGTGGCAGGGAGTGAGGGACTGGAGGTGGTTCTGGCTCCGCAGCCCTGGAAGTCCTTGCCTTCAAAATGAGGAAATGGAGATTGGGAGAGTGCACAGGAATAGCTGAGTTTAGGCCAAGTGAGCTGAGGCTTAAAGAGCTTCGACTTGATTGCTGCAGAGGACAGGAAATGGAGAGGATGGACTGAAAAGCTCCTTTATTCCAGCCAGAGGAGCCTTGAGAGGGGCTGAGAGGAGCTGAGCCCCGCTCCTGATGGCTCTGCCAGCAAGAATCCCTCCCCACTGGAGCAGGATGAGAACAACTGCTGACCTCGGGACTGTGGAATGCGTTGGCTGATTAAGAACCCTGTGATGCCTCCAAATGAGGCTCAGGATTCACAGCAGCCTGTGCTGGGCTTTTATTGACTCCAGGGAAAAGGAGGGATCTGGCTCTGCCCCCGGATCAGACGGGGTTATCCCGGGATAGGCCCTGGTTCGGTGCCCTGCAGTTGTACCGAGCACACATCAACGTTTCTGCCTCTCCAGGCTGAGTTTTCCTGCTTTCCCTCTGACTTCCAGAGGCAGAAGAGAGTTCTCTGTCCTCCTTTTTTGGGG
This sequence comes from Struthidea cinerea, assembly GCA_013397865.1. Classification (NCBI taxonomy): domain Eukaryota; kingdom Metazoa; phylum Chordata; class Aves; order Passeriformes; family Corcoracidae; genus Struthidea; species Struthidea cinerea. The sequence goes on from VZTI01005530.1 coordinate 545,922, forward strand.
AAAACGCTTGTGAGAAATGACAGGGATAGGGCTGACCGGGGTCCCTCCAGACTCTGTGTGTGCAGGGGAGGAAATGCTGAAAACAGCAAATCCAGGGCTGTCCTCCCCTTCCCAAACGTCCCCCTTGTCCAAGCTCTTCAGTCACCAGTGTCTTCCCAGAAAACTGCTGCTCGCTGGCTGAAAAAATGAAGATTTCCAAGAACAACTTAGGAGGAGGGTAAATTAATCTCTCCCACTTCCATCTGAGGATTTGCAGGAGGCCTTCATCAATTATTGGACATTCTGAACATATCTATTCCAGGAAAAATAGCTCTTCCAATTAACAAAGCTCTATTGGGACTGCCTAAAAATATCTGACAGGCTCCAGATATTGTCATTCCCATCTTCAAAACAGACAGATAAGAGAGTTTGTGCCCTCCGTGGGAACAGAATATCTTTATTCTTACCCACAACTGTGAATGAAAAGAATATGTCCCAGCAGCCTGGAAATGACTGTAGCTGAAAAGAACCAGAACTACTACAACTGTAAAGTCACGGGAGAGATTCGCTGCCAAGCTGGAGACTTAAAGCTTCCAACGCAATTTCCTTAATGAGAGTAATTTATTGACAAACTGCCCCAGAAATATAAAGAAGACATCAAGGCCTTAATTGCAGAAAGGAACTTTGTCACAGGAGCAGCTCGCAGGGGAGCCTCAGCCAAGGCTCTGCCAGGGCTCCTGCCAGCTCCCGGATGCCAGGGAGGATCATTCCCTGCCCTGCCTGGGATGATGTGCTCCAGGAGCTCCAGTTGGCTCAGCAGCCTGCGCCCTTCACACCTCGCAGGCTCCCACGGCCTCATTTCATCCTTGAGCGTGCAGGAATAAAGAGTTATGGGGCCAGTTTAGCTCCAGAGGAAGAAGGGAACCAGGGCTTGAGGGGCATCCAGGAGAGCCGTGAACGGGAGAGCTTTGGATCCTGTGGGTGGATCAGTGGGAAAGGCAGAGGGAACACACCGTGGCACCCGCAGGGCTGGGAGGGGGTCTGGCCTCCCTGAGTTAGTGAGAGGAGCTCCAGCACGGTGAGCAAAGGGTGATCCTGGAAATGGGAGTCCCTCGGGGTGCTGGGGGTGCAGTTTCCTGCAGCTTCTGTGGCTCTGAAAGCCAGAACGCAGCAGCAACTGACTGAAAAAATGGGAAAAGACAAAAAGAATGCAGAGTTTTCCACCGTTTGGGCCTCACCTGTTTATAGGAGATAACCTGGAACAGAAGAGACACATTGCCTTAAAGAAAGACTCTGGAACTAAACCCGGGAGAACCCCAACTTTTCCCTGGGAATCGACTTCAAATTAATCTCAGAATGGATGCTGAACCACTGGTCCTCAACTCATCTATTTGCTAAAAGCCTTAATGAGCCAGATTCTCTAAAAGTGTTAATCCCAGAACGGTTTGGCTTGGAAGGGACCTCAAAGACCCTTTAGTTCCAACCCCCCCACCACGGGCAGGGGCAGATCCCAAATTCCTCTTGTCCTGAAGGATCCAGGGACAGGCTGTGGGGGTGTGCTGGGTTTCTCCTCCGTGCAGGCTTTGCTGGGGAAGGTTTCTGACACCGTACAGGTTCCCAGATGGTGACTGGAGCTGAGGATTTCACAGTCTCCGGGATATTTTTAGCAGAGGAAGATTTTTGTGCAACAACTGTTGCCTTTTCTAGCAACAACTCAAGTCTCCAGGAGAACTGCCGAGACCTTGTGAAATTCAGGTTTTGCATAACATTCAGTAGTAAACCAGCGAGGTTTGGATGGAAATGGAATTTAAAGCTCTGGTCTAAGTCTGGGGAAGGAATAAAAAAGCCTTTGCAGAGCTGAGACTCGTGGGAAGCTTCCCAGTTACAGGTGCTCGGGGAAGCTGTGGAGCTGCTTTGGGGATGCCAGGATGGATTTGGTGTTTTGGCACAGAAAACAAAAGCTCTTGTGAGCTATGGGATCATGTCCCTTGTCCCTGTGGTGGCTTGGGTGTGCTTGAGCTGCTCTTTCCTTTCAGGGGAGCTGCACCCACAGAGCTGGTGGTGAAAGGAGAAATCCGCTCAAAATGAGAGGTGTTCAGCTTTTGAGAAACTTCTCCAAAAAATTAATCTCCCCCTTTGCACAAATTTTGTGACGTTTGACAGTTCTCCAGTGGTGGCAGCATCCTTGTGAAAATTTAAAATGCTCTGGGAGAAGATCAACCTGCTTTTTCTAGCAGTCAGGCCTTATTTTTTTTCAAGGAAAGGTGGTTTGCTGAGGAAAAAAACAGGAAATTCTGACGCATCCTTGAGATAAAAATATCCTGTTCCCTGAGATAAAAGTAATCATTTTATTGGGGTTTTTGTAAAAGAAGAAGCATTTCAAGGCCGAAGAGAGAAAACTTTTGAAAACATCTCTTTTTTTTTTTTCCTTTTGCTGCACAAATCTCTTTCCCACCCACCTGTGAGCTCAGGTGTGCCCTGCCAGGGGAGCTCCTCCTGCCCAGTTAAGCGTGGGGTGGACAAGGCTGGAGGGACCCAGCAAACCCTGCCAGGGAGGGTGCAGAGCGCTGTGATTGCCTCATTTTTCTTTTAATTCACCTCTTTCTTTGCCTGGAGGAACAAAAACGGGGAGAATAACAGATTTAGGGGATGAATCCAGCAGGGGAGATGCTGCAGGACTCGGTCATTTGTTGGGTTGCTGTCACTTGTTTGCCCTGCAAGGCTGTTCCAAAGCCTGGTTTATCCCCCTTCTCCCATCTATCCCCCTTCTCCCATTTATCCCCCTTCTCCCATTTATTCTCCTTTCTCCCCTTTATTCCCCTTCTCCCATTTATTGCCCTTTGCCCCGTTTATTTCCCTTCTCCCGTTTATCCCCCTTCTCCTTTTTATTCCCCTTTCTCCTGTTTATTTCCCTTCTCCCGTTTATCCCCTTTTCTCCCATTTATCCCAGTTTCTCCCATTTATCCCCCTTTCTCCCATTTTCCCCTCCTCTCCCGTTTATCCCCATTTCTCCCATTTATCCCCTTTTCTCCTATTTATCCCTTTTTCTCCCGTTTATTCCCTTTTCTCCCATTTATCCCCTCTGTCCCGTTCATCCCCCTCTCCCATTTATNCCCGTTTATCCCCTTTTCTCCCATTCCCCCCGCCGTTTATCCCCATTTCTCCCGTTTATCCCCATTTCTCCCGTTTATCCCCTTTTCTCCTATTTATCCCTTTTTCTCCCGTTTATCCCCTTTTCTCCCATTTATCCCCCCTCTCCCGTTCATCCCCCTCTCCCATTTCTGTTTCCCCGTTGCTGTGCCACCAGGGCAGCTGTGTCCCCTCGTGCCCTCCCAGAACTATTTTCACCTCTCCAAACCCCTGTAACTCCTGTGCTTTTCCCTTCCCAGGGCCGCAGACCCGGCTACTTCTCCTTCCTGGATCCCTTTTCTCCCGGCGTCTGGCTCTTCATGCTGCTCGCCTACCTGGCCGTCAGCTGCGTCCTCTTCCTGGTGGCTCGGTAATGTCGCGGTGCCTTTCCCTTCCTCGCGGTGCCACCTAGTGTCACTCGCAGACCCGGGGAGAGGGGATGCCCATTAAATTACGGGGGCATCCTCTGCCCCCCAGGTCACCGGGACGGGCTGGTGAGAAGCGTCCCGGCGCTCTGCCAGCGGGGGACTGAGGTTTGTCACCGTGTCCTCGCGCTGGGATGGCCATCACGGCCTGGTTCAGGATGTGCTCGGCCACAGTGGTGCCCAGAGCTGTGGGAGAAGGTTTGGGAGAAGGTTTTGGTGCTGTTTAAATGCTCCCTGCAGATGTTTTTTTACCCCCTGTCCTGAGCAGGGAGGGTGGAGGCTGTCAGGAACCTGCCAATCCATTCCAAGGTGTCGGCACGAATTCCACGGGTGATGTCTGGCTCCCCCGGCCCGGAGCAACTCAGTTTGTGGAGGAGAGGAAAGTTCGTGGCTATCTCTGAGCAGCTGACGTGCAGAGCCTCGCTCGGCAGCTCTCAGCTGCGTTCCCCCATGACTGATTTAAATCAGTCTGAGAACACCTCGCTGAGCACTCGCCTGCAGCGTGGCCCCATCGAGGCCTGGGCTCCACTGCTGCTCTCCCTGACCTCCAGCATCCCTGTGGATGGGCTGTTACAGGCAGAGTGGAGCCGTGTCCTGGCTCAGGGCTCGATGGCTCTTTGGGGACACCCGTAATGCCCAGTCCTCATCGCACAAATCGGAGCTGCGCTGTCACCCGCTCCCTCAGCACGGCTGAAGTTGTCATCCTGACAGGGCTTTAATGGGTTCTTCGAATGCTGTTACAGCCTCAGAAACCATTGAATAATGCAGAGCTGGTGCCTCTTTAGCCCCTTCCTCATGATTTAAATATGATCCTCCAAAAAGGTGCCTTTACCCACTGGAGAGGGAGCTTTGGCTGCTGCTCCCTGCCTTGCTCAGCAGGAAGGAGCTTTTGACCCTGTGAATTGCAGACTCTCCCGGAGCACTGGGGTTTGCTGCCAGTGCTTGATCCACCATGGAAAGCCTGCAGGAAATAACCTCCTCTCCTCCCTGGCACCACAGCGAGAGAGGGGATGCAGGGACGAAAATGACCCCCTCATTTTGGCTAAACACGATGTGAGCTGGCAGGGCCCTGCAGCTGTTTTGGCAACAGCCCCAAAATGACCCTCCCAGGCCCCAGCTTTCTTAGCCAGAGCAATATGATGGAGTGCAGCTCAGGAATTAGCAGACTTTCTTAGCAACCAGGGAACTGGGGGCTGGAAACAGCAAAAAAGAGTGAGAGAGGTGCAGTCACAACAATGACAGGCTGTCAGATATTCCCCATTCCCACCTCTGGCCTGTCTCTGGAGGATGGGATGCTTTGAAACACCAGCACTTGGCTTCCAACCACCCCTCAGACCTTCTCAGAGCAACCCTTTGCACCAAAACAGCTTTTTTTGATGGTTTAATGCAGCCAGGGCTCACACATTTCGCTTTTGAGCTTCCATCAGCGCTCGTGCTCCGGCAGGGAACACAGCCAAAGACGTTTGATTTCTATTTCCCATCAAGTCCGCGCACATCTGGCGTTACTGCTGTGCTGTGAATCTGCACACGGGGCTGCGGGATGCACGCAGAGCTGCCCAGAGCGCAGCCTCACAGAGCTTTTGCAAATCTTTACAAGAAAGCCTCTGGCTCCTGAGTCTTAGAGCAAACGTTTCACGCAGCTCTGAGCCCTGGGCATCAACTGACAGCAAAGAGTTTCCTCCTCAGAAAACTCTGCCTCCAGGAGAGCTGGAGCTTCACAGCTTTTTTCTCTTCTTTTTTTTTTTAAATTTTTTTTTTCGAGTGTCCCATTTCCCAGCACATTCCCTGAGCTCCCCGTTTCTCGTCCTTTCAGGCTGACGCCGTACGAGTGGTACAGCCCCCACCCCTGCTCCCAAGGTCGATGCAACCTCCTGGTGAACCAGTACTCCCTGGGGAACTCGCTGTGGTTCCCAGTGGGGGGGTTCATGCAGCAGGGCTCCACCATTGCCCCCCAGGCGCTGTCCACGCGCTGCGTCAGCGGAGTCTGGTAAGGAGGGCAGCCCTTCCCTTCAGGAAGGTTTCTCCGGGCAGAAGTGGATGTGGAGGAGGAATTTCCTCATGGAAAGGGTTGTGGGACGTTGGAAGGGGCTGCCCAGGGAGGTGGCAAAGGTGTTCGAGGATGATTGGATGTGGCATTCATTTCTCTGGGTGACAAGGTGGGCATTGATGGTTTTGGAGGGATTTTCCAACCTCAGTGATTCTGGGATTCTCAGAGGCAAAGGGTGGGGCTGGAGAGCAGATTTTCTGAGGAAAACCTCATCTTCTCTTCCCTCTCCCTAGGTGGGCGTTCACCTTGATCATCATCTCCTCCTACACGGCCAACCTGGCAGCGTTCCTGACCGTCCAGCGGATGGACGTCCCCATCGAGTCTGTGGATGACCTGGCTGACCAGACCACCATCGAGTATGGCACCATCCACGGCGGCTCCAGCATGACCTTCTTCCAAGTAAACCCTGTTCTTTGGCTGCCTGGGGGGCAAGGGGAGCACAGAGCACCCCTCAGTCAGATTTGGGTGTCCCCTCAGCCTGCTGTGCCCGTGTCACTCCAGTTTCTGGAGAGATCCCTGCACAGGACCTGCAGTGGGGATGATGGGATGAAGGTGGGAGAGGCGTGGTGGGGGACAGAGAAGGGAATATGACGAGGAATTCAAATTTTCATGGGTCTCCAAGTGGTTTTAGCTTTTATTTGAGTCTTTCAGGTGGGATAAGCAAAGCAACATTTGCACAGCCCAGGCAGGCTCGCAGAAGTCAAAGTGCTGGCTCCTGTGTGAGGTCAGTGGCACTGAAGATAAATTAAGTCAAGTGTATGCAAAGTTATGTGGGCCATTTAGCCCGATTTAATTTTTATCTTCCCTGCTCTGCTCAGAAGGGAAATAAATGAGCGAATCTTTTCTGCAGCGCTCTGAACGCACAAAGAACTGCTTGAGGATTATTTATTTATTTATTACTTGTTGAAATTCCAAAAGGAGAGAAAGCTTGTTCTCACTCTTTCCCCCCACTCTGAGTCTGAACTGAATTTGGAAGGCTGGGAAATCTCTGGAGTGAGCCTGAGCTTTTCAGCCCAACTTTATGCTCTTCAGGGGTATGGAAAAGAGCTACTTTTAAGCCAAACTTTACATCTAAAATGAGCTGAGCAGAGCCTAAGCGAGTGAGGTGGTTGTAGATGAGGGGCTCCCTTGAGGAAAGCTTTCAAGTTTAAACCTCTGACTGCGTCTCTGCACTGCCTGGCGGGTGCTGGAGGTCAGAGAGGGAATTAGGAAAAGAGGGTTTTGTCCCATTTGCGGCGCTTTGAGCTGTGCTGGGATCTATTTGCCCCTGGTGTGAGGATGGGGAGGTTAAAGCAGAGATGGATACCACAGGCTGCCTCCGTCACCCCTCCCTTCCTGGGTGCATGAAGGAACGTTTGTCCCCTCCTGAAGCACCTCGTCCTGGCAGTGCTTCCCTGTCGCTGTTACGTCCGAGGTGCATAAAGAAAACGCCACAGAGTCCAGGCTCATGAACAAGTGGAAGCCGAAGCTTTTCTTTAATAATTTTCTGACTACTTTATAGGGTAGATCACAAAAGTGTGTTGAGTGGCAATAGGTAATTGGTTCCTCGGCCATCCACCCCTTGAGAGGATTGGCCAAGTTCTAAGATACCGATTCCAAAATATTTTCAAAGTCAAAGCCATAACAATCTTGCAAAACAGCCTGCAGGTGCAAGAAGTTTATGGAACTGTGACCTTGTTTAAAATAGTTTACATAGGAAAGACAGTCTGCTCCCAGAATATTGAGAAAAGGCTGAAGAATTTCTCTGCTTCCAGCTTTTTAGCGCCTACACTTCCCCTGACACCAACACACAGTTTAAGGTTTAAAAATGCAGCGAATCGGGACCAACACCCCCCCCGCTCATCTGTCTCCTGCCCAAGTGGCTGCACCCAGAGGACACAGCTGGACAGAGGAGGGCAGGAAGTGGGTCAGCAGCAGATTCCCCGAGGCTGTCCAGCATCGCTCGCCAGCCACAGAAAATGAGCCCTTGGCAGTGTGAAAATCCTGGTGTGGAGCAGAGCGTGTTTACAGGCAGTCTCTGTGCCAGCAGGTCTCACTCTCTGCTCAGCGCAGGCAGGAGAGATTAATCATTCTCAGCTTTCTTTTCATCAGACCGAGGTGGTTCAGCCACCAGCAAACTCGGAGGATTCAGGGCTGGCTGAGCTTTAGTTTATTGTAATCGCTGACAAAAAAGCCCAGTTCTTTTCAGCAAGCACTTTAACTTGCCTCACAGGGGGGGTGAACCAAATCTGGATTATTCTTTGAAGAAAATTTCCGAGCACCAAGCTCCAGAGAGCTTTTGTGCTGCCCCCAGCCCTCAGTGTCCTCCTCGGGGTGCTGGAGTCTGGCTCTGACACTGAAGAACTGTGGGGACAATGTTTGAGGGATGGTCAGTAGGGTGTGAGGTCTACAGGAAGCATCCAGAAGTTTCAGTCAACCAAGCAGGAGCTATTTTTTCCTGCTTTTTTCTGGGTGTTTTTGATACGTGTTTACTGAAAGTATGATTTTTTTTTCTAAAGTTGAATTTACACAAAGAGTTTTCCCAGACCCCGTTGGAATTGGGGCATTTCATGCCCAGCTTTGCCAACAAACTCCCAACACGTTTGGGCCTCTTTGAGATAAATGAAGACGAGGCATCAAAATCCTCTCTGAATCCGAAATCTGATTTGATTCCTCTCTCCATTGTGGCCTTTTTGCAGCGACGCCTGATTTGGAGGTTTAATTTTGGGGGTCTAATTCACCCCAAATCTCCTCCCTGAGCTGTGGCTGCCTCTTTCTCCTCACCAGAACTCCCGCTACCAGACGTACCAGCGGATGTGGAATTACATGTACTCCAAGCAGCCCAGCGTCTTCGTGAAGAGCACGGAGGAAGGGATCGCGCGCGTGCTGAACTCCAACTACGCCTTCCTGCTGGAGTCCACCATGAACGAGTATTATCGGCAGCGCAATTGCAACCTCACGCAGGTCGGGGGCCTTCTGGACACCAAGGGCTACGGGATTGGCATGCCCGTCGGTAGGCAGTGAAGAACAATTCTAGTCCTTCTCAGCTGTCGGCAGAGGACCGGAGCGTTCCAAAGGCTGCGCCGGCTCTAAAAGCCAACGTTGCATCTCACAGCTCTGCCCAGGGTCCTTTTTATTTCTTACCTGTTGCCCATGCTCAGAGCCAGATGTGCGAGGCCCTGCTCTGCTCCAGAGCCAGATGTGCGAGGCCCTGCTCTGGCCCAGAGCCAGATGTGCGAGGCCCTGCTCTGGCCCAGAGCCATGTGAGACGCGACCGCGGCTCTTTCAATAATTCATGTGAAAGCTGTCTCAAAACTGCTGCTTGTTTTCTGCCTATCTGCTCTTTGCTGGCTGTTTCCTTCCCCCACCGGTGTTTGTGCATCGTTTTGTGCTCCTTGTTTTAATCCCAGAAGTGATGTCAAAGTAACGCTGTTGCAACTCTGGTGGTTCTTAAAACTGCAGGACAGAGAGTTGGGCGGTTCAGGGGCTACCTCAGCTCATCATCGTTTAACAAACGCAGGGGTTTTGTCTTTCAAATGCGTGAGCTGGCAAGAGAACATCACCGCTAAATAAGGGTTTAGTCGTTGTTATTCCAAACGATCCGCTGATCTTTTGGACAGCCTGGAAGCCTTGTCCTGACCTTTAAGGCCGGGCATTTAGCAACACAAAGTTGAGGTGGATTACATAAGGCCCCCGTCACACAAACAGCCACTCTAGCTTAGCGAACATGGGTAAGCTTGTAAAGTCACAGCGACCTGATCAAAGTGAGTACAAATCCCTACCTTCAGGGCTAAATTTGTTCTGACATTGTCTTGTTAAACAGTGAAACCGTAGCAGATAAGAGGAGCAGAAAGCTGCTGGCTGGGACAATAGTGCAGAGTTACGGGAGAAGCGCAGCCTTTCCCACGGCCCTTCCTCGGGATCTCTGGTGGCAGACAAGGATTTCTTGTACCAGACAAGGATCTCTGGTAGCAGACACTGGGACTGCAGCAGAGCTCCACGCCCAGCACAGGGCTGAGCTTCTCCACCATGGACATTTGGGCTTCCATGATCCTTGGGGTCCTTCCAGCTCAGGATTTCTATTCCGTGACCAGTTTGAGGGAAGGAGCGTTAGGGCAAGGTTGGGTTGGAGGTGGAATGACAAGAGAGGGACCTCCATGGTCTGCAGGAGCAGTGATACTGAACTGCTCATTCAAAAGCCAAAGCTCCCCTTGTCATGGACCTCCTGCAGTGGCCTGCGTGGGTCCTGGTGGCCAGAGAAAGTCACCTTCTGCAAGTGGCATTAACTGGGTGACGTTCCCAGCGGGGAGGCTGCAGCTTTCCATGGCTTGCATGGACTGACATCCCCTCCGAGCCACCCAGAGAGGAGCTGTGGTAGCTGGGCACGCTGGGGTGGGGCGAGTGGGGAGGATGATGATGAAGATGGGGAGGAAGGAGGGGCCCTACCACGTCTCTCTCGGCGTTGCAGGCTCCGTGTTCCGCGACGAGTTCGACCTGGCCATCCTCCAGCTGCAGGAGAACAACCGCCTGGAAATCCTGAAGCGCAAGTGGTGGGAAGGAGGGAAGTGCCCCAAAGAGGAGGACCACAGAGCCAAAGGTGAGCCCTGCACTCCCAGGGGACCAGGCACAGGAACATCTTGGCCAGAGGTGCAAGGATGAACACCCAGCTGCACATCTGCCAGGTTTTCTGCCTGGGAATCACTTTTTCCCCTTCTCCTGACCTGAGATTCCTTCCCTCACAATTCAAGGAGAAAGCCAAACAGCTCCGCTGTGCCTCACGCTGTGTGTTTTTGCCTGGGGCAGAGATAGCGGGAACAACCAAATGACAAATATTGGAGGCATATGGAGGGTAAATTAGCTTCTAATGAATGTCTGGGAAAATGGATGGCTAAAGGGATCTGACCAAAATCCTGGGTTCCTTGAAGGGAGATGGATCTCCACCACAGGCCTGCTGGTTAACGGCTCCAAGTGAAAGCGTCTTTTAAACAGCCAGGGGAAGGGACACAAGGACTTTATTAGTACATTTGTAAACCGAGGAGCAAATTCTTTTGGGTAATGCTATGCAAATTGCCGTAAAAGCCACCACATTAGGCTGATGTCCCAGCGTGAGCAGTTGCCAGCTTAACACAGTTGCTGCATTTTTTTAGTTTTGGCGGCCGCCCTTTCCTCAGCAAGTGTTTTCTGGGAGGCCAGCAGGCCCCCCAGTTAAAAGCACAGCCTTGTGACCTTTGTGAGAGCAGAGAAAAGAGCCAGGCCAGGCCTGGGGAAACTGTTTTGGGGTTTTTGACCTTGCAGCAGGTGTAGGTGTGTGTGTGTCTGTGCAGTTCCTGATGGGACCCCAAGGGGCTGGGAGGTGATGCTCAGTTTTGGGCAGTGCTGCTCTACAGACGACCCCAGTTATTAATCTCCAGGCTGAAGGTGTAAGACATCAGGTTACTGCTGTTAAAGGAGTTACTTCTGAAGGTGAAAGGGTTTTTTTTTTCTCTGTGAACTGTGCAAAAAGCGACTCCAAGGTGGAATCTAGGCTGGGGGCTATTTTGAGATGGCTTTGGAAGGTGGAAGCTGGGCTGTTTCTGGCACTACCCAGCACCATCTGTGACCCTGGGCAAGTTTTTCTGCTGGTTTGTCCCCTGTGCCGTGGCTCACTTCCTCGGTTTGGGAGGTGAGGAAGGCTGTAGCTGCATGGAGGAAGGAAGTACCTCTCAGTGAGCTTGGGTGTCTGAGGTGGCACCCAGACAGAATGCTGGGAGGATGTAGAGAGAGGTACCAACCCTAAATTCACACTTGTGAGCTGCTGGGAGGAGTGGATGGCCTTTGCCTTTGGGTCTAAATTGTGATTCCAGGCTGTGTTTTCTGCCTTGCCATTGCTGAAGAAGCATCTCTGCAGAAGTCTCTGATTTACAGACACCCTGCATTGCTCTGGGGGTGGTGCCAAGAGAATGACGGAGGAGGAGGCAGAAATGTGACCTCCTAAGTTTTAGAACAAAGCAGGTCAGCGATTTACAAGGATTTTGGTGAGGTTTTACGTCTAAAAGCCACGCCGAAATTAAGTCAATAAATCATCGATTCTTACACTTTGATTTAATGCTACAGGAGGGAGAGGAAGATTTTTATAGATGTTCCTGTTGAGAAATGGCCTCATACAGTGCAGGGCACGTGTTTTTTAGTAATAAATCCAGTCAGGGACCCAAACCAAACACAGGACAGAGGAGCCACATCCCAGGACAGCAAATGTCGAGGTTGGCTCATCTCACAGGCAGATGGAGGCACAGTTTTGGGGACCAGGGCTGTGGTGGGAAGCGAGGCGACAGCCGGAGCATGGAAAACTCAGGTTTTTATGGGATGGATTTTTCTTCAGCTGGCGAACTTCCTGGAATGCAGGCTGGGTATGCATCGTGGTCATCCCATGGAAGCGAGCTGTCTGAGGGCTGTGGGATGAGGCACCCCGTGGAAGGGGCTCTTTCCTCCTCATGGGCCAGGGGTGCTGGGCAGAGAGACCCAACCCATAACCAGGGACCCCATTTTGTCACCCCGTAGAGTGACACAGCATCCTGCTCTTGTTTGGAGCCTCTCCTTTCCCGCTGCAGTCCAAGCAGCCGGAATAATTTTCCTGCAGCACTTTGTGGTGCAATCAGAGGAGCTTTTCCTGGTGCCAGCTTCCTTTAAAGCCCTTCCCAGTCTCCTTCATCTCTGCTCCTTTAACAACCTTGCTCCTCTTCCTTTGCAAAGTTCAAAGGCACTGGAGCTCGGTGAATAATTTGCAGGGATTAACGTGCCCCACTGATCCCGCGTTTTTCCCCTCCTGTTGTCGGTTTGTCCACAAATTGCTTTGTGCTTCCCTCCAATGTTCTGGCTGTTTATCTGCAAAATCATCATTTCTGAGAAGGCATCTTCGATCCTGCAGTTATTGCAAGTCACTCACTTGGCCATCTGAGTCATGCAGGCAGCTATTAATAGGACACTGCTGGCTCAGAGGTTTTGGTCCCTGGCTGGGCGTCCACAATGCCAACAAAACAGCAAAACCTGGGGTTTCTGTGCAGTGATGTTTGAGATTTATGAGGTTTCTGCCTCTCCAGAGTGTCTCTCCTGCTTTATTTTAGGCTTGGGAATGGAGAACATTGGTGGAATCTTCGTGGTGCTCATCTGTGGCTTAATCGTAGCAATTTTTATGGCAATGCTGGAATTTCTGTGGAGCCTTCGGCACTCTGAACAGTCAGAGGTAGGACCTGGGAGTGTCCTGAGGGGACAGGGTCTGTTTATTGCTGTCTGCGGGGTGTCCTAGAGCAAGTCATGCACCCAGCCCGAGGAGCATCCCTAGCTTTGGCACCTCAAACACAGGAGCAGGCTTGGTCCTTTGGGCAGGGTCTAAAATCCACGAGCTTCTCGTGCAGTCCTGCTCAGAGCGAGGCTGTAGGGATGCTCCAAGGGATCAAAGCTGTGCACAGCATCCAGGTACCTTTCCTGGAGGTGGGATTTCTACCTGCAGCAGGTTTGGATCTCGTGTTGATGTGGGGATGAAGAACACAAAAGAGGGACTCTGATGAGAGCCAGAGTTGGGTTAAATCGAGTGTCGATGTCTGAACGTTGGTGTTAAAACCAGCGGCACTGAGTCCCTAAAAACTTGGCATCAGAATCATATCATGGAATCATGGAATGGCCTGGGTTGGAAGGGACCTTAAAGATCCACGGTCAGGGACACCTGAGGGCTCCGAGCCCTCATCACTCCAGGACCCAGAGCCCCTGAGGGACTCAGGCGAGCAGGACGCCTCCGTTCTCCCCCACAGGTGTCGGTGTGCCAAGAGATGGTGACGGAGCTGCGCAACATCATCCTGTGCAAGGACAGTTTCCACCCCCGTCGGAGGCGAGCGGGGGTGGTACGGACTCGCCCCGCTCTGCCCGAGGAGCGCCGAGCCCGCAGCACGACCACGCTCAGCAACGGCAAGCTGTGCAGCGGGGGCGAGCCAGACCCCCTGGCACAAAGACTGGCACAAGAGGCCGCCCTGGTCGCCCGGGGCTGCACCCACATCCGCGTGTGCCCCGAGTGCCGCCGCTTCCAGGGGCTCCGGGCGCGGCCGGCCGCGGGGTCGCCGGCGCGGAGCGAGGAGAGCCTGGAGTGGGAGAAGGCCACCAACAGCAGCGAGCCCGAGTAACGCCGGGCCTGGGGGCGTCGGGGTGGGACGAGAGGGTCCTGTTCCATTTTACAGAACACGGACTTGTACAATGTCAACTCGTTTTTAAATCTATAGCAGTTACCCGGCTTCTCCAGAGCGAGGCGGACCTTGGGGTGGTCACGACGGCGGGGGCCTGGCCGGAGGGCTGGCTGCGGTTTCGGTGTCCACTGCAGCCTGGCGCGGCAGGAGGGAGGTCCGCAGGCTGGTGGGTGTCCAGAGGTTGTCTCTGGGAAGGAGGGATGTGGTGGGTGGCTGGTGCAGCAGATATTGCCCACCCAGGGGGCTGGAGGGGTTCTCGGAACTTCTCCCCCCTCCAAGGTCAGGAGAAAGGACACTGGCACTGCCTCTCCATCACTTACTGGGGGATGTTCTCCGAGGGCAGGGGGTGGGAATTTTTATTTGCTGTGGATACGGGAAGGGAGGAGTCATTATTTTGGTTCTTTTGTTTCATTTGGGTATGTCAGGACCCAGTCTCCAGGGCACCAGGTGCTGAACTCTTCTTCCTTTTCAGAGGGTGGCAGGTGGGTTGAAGGGGGAAGGGGAGGATGGGATGGGACACGCTCCCTGTGAGAAGCAGCATTTGCTGGAAGTCCATCTGAGGAGTTGTTAAAATTACTTATCTATAGAAATATATCTATACATAGATATATATATACATTAAAATGCCAAAAAACAGCCAACAAACACAGCGAACTCAAAGAGGCCTTGAAACGCCTGGAATTTCAGGGGTTCTGTGTCTTTTGTTTCGTTCTGGGGTTATCTTTTGCTTTTCTTTTTTTTTCTTTTCCTTTCTGTTCTCGGGATGGGGTGGGGGGGACCCTTTTGAGGGAGTGGGGAGCACTGGGGGAGGCTGCCCGTCCCCCCCAGCCAAGGAAGGAGGTGTTGGGACCCCCAAAGTGTCCCTGGCTGTGCTCTGCACGCTCCTGAAGTGACTCTGAGCTCTGCCCCAGGCTCACGAGCTCCCCAAATCCATGACCCCACGGAGCACCCTCAACTTTCAGGGTGAATTCCAGCCACACAGCATTTGAGCAAACCATGAGCCCGGGATCTCATGTAAGGAAAATACTGACTTCCCTAGAAACAGCAGCAGCTCACCCTCTGCTTGGTACAGACGTGGGGTTTACACTGGCGAATTTAATTTTCTGATTGAAAAAAAAACAAATTCTATGCAATTTCTGGTTGTAAAAGGAAAGAGACGACAGTGGAGAGGGGCAGGGGAGATAAAGCCTTGAGTGAAGGTACATCCTGTTCTTGAATTGTTTTCTTTTCTTTTTGTCTTGAATGTACTGAAATAAAAGATGTCCTTGTATAATCATGCTTTTTTTTTTTTTCCTTCCTCTTTCCTTCCCTGTTCAGAGTCAGGAAAGTTGTGGGACAGTTTGAGGCCCGTCTGCTCAGGGAGAAACCCAGCAACTTGACAGGCAAGAGGTGCTTTGGCTGTTGCAGGTCTCTGCTGCCCGAGTGTGAACACACCCGCAGGTGTTGCTGTAGCTGAATGGAAAACAGGAGTTTAAAAGCAAAGGTCAATTAAAAAAAAAAAGCCCAAACAGCCGGTGATGAGGAAAGAGAGAACTCTGAACTGACAGCAGGGTGAGCAGGGATGCAGCTCTGTCCTTCCCAGACCTGCTGGGTGGAGCCCAGCTGCCCAGGGGCAAATCCAGGATGATTCCAGCAGGTGTTTCTGAGGAGGAAGTGCAGGGAGTGGGGTGTGATCCGTGGTGATGGGCACAGCAGGGTCATCCTGTTGCTCCCAGCAGCGTGTGAAGGGAAGCTCTGCCTCCCAGGGACTGTAAAACACACAACAAGGAGGGGATTTGGAGCTTGTTTTACAGGATGCTGTACAAGATGTTTGCAGAGGTCCTTCCTGGCTTTCGCATCTGTAAATCCACAGAGCGTTCCCCTCTCCCTGACTCAAACTGAGCAGTGAGGTAAGGTGAGGCTTGTGGGCTTGGAGAGGCAGATCCTCAGCTGAGGTGAGTCAGTACAACTCCATCCAGCCCTGCACGGAGCCAGGCTGGGCTTCCAGGGTCCTGACAGCAGCACCAGAGACATCTGAGAGCGCCTGTGTTGTGCTTAAAGGCCAACATGTTTCCACGAGCCGCAGAATATATTCATCAAAAGGAAGCTGCTTTTTAAAATTTATTTACAGATTAGTAGAAGAAAAGGCTCCATGAATCATTTATCAGACCTGATGTTTTTTTCACCGCTTCCCCGCACTGAATAAAGAGAAGTCTTGACAGAGCCAGACATCATTCTGCATCTCCAAAGATCTTGCAGTCATCTGCTCAGACAGAGGATGTCAAGGAAAAAAAATGATGAGAAACCACCTGGTTCCTGATTGTCTTTGCTTTTTATCTCTCCTGTTAGCTTGCTCCACCCATGGCATTTTATATCTGGGTCTGTATTTTAAGGAGATTTGTTTCATGTCCCTCTTGCCCTCTTCTGTCTTTTTAATGTTACTTTTTTTTTCTTTTAATGTTCAGAGGCTTTGCACTCAGAGCAGAAATGGACCTCAGACGAGGAGGATAAAAGCTGCTGTCATTGAGATGCTTTCTCTAATGTGCCTCTGTCCTGTATTTTCTGCTCCCTGCTAAATCCTCGCAGGTCCCACCCTGGAGGGAGCAGGCAGCATTATGCATGAGCTGGGTTTGTGCTCACACACGTCTGCGTGCCCAGATGGGTTTACATCTCACATATTCCCTCTGTCCCCAGGTTTTTTTTTTCCCCTTTCCTCTCATCTTTGAAACCATTGTGGGGGCTCTTTTGCTCAGCCAGCCCCGATGCTAATGCAGTTCAAGATCTGGAGTTGTTTGCCTTGCAAAAGGCACTTTCCCAGTATTGCTGTCTCCTGATAAACCCCGAGTAATTCTAGTAAGGTATCTCTGCCAATTCTGCTGGGAGCCAAAGATTAGATCAATTAAAATGTAATACTTTGCTTTATCCCCTCTAACCAGTGTGTTTGAGCCTCCTGCTGCCCTCTGTTTCGGGCTCACGTCTCTCCCTGCCCTGACAGCCAATTCTCCAGCCCTGGCTCAGTCGACAGCAGCCTGGCAGCTTCCTAACTAAAAGGCCTGGAATCTCTCCTCGTGGGCTAAAACCCGTGTTTGTGTTGTTTTTTCCAGGCAGTTCCATTTTCACCTCATGATAAAAAGCTGTTTTCTCCCCGGAGGTTGCATGGGTGAAGGTATTAACGAGGCCTGGACTAACCTGGGGGCATTTCCTGAGCCGAGCTGTGTACACGAAATAGAAAAGGGTTGTTCTGTGAGCACAAAACCTTGGGAAGAGAGATGCTGAGCTATAAATTATAGAGCAGACACTAAGCCCTCAGTGGTCCTGAGGCAGGAATCTTTTTAACCATTCCAGATCCACAGAAATCTTCCCTGCTTCTGCCCTTCTCCTTGAGCCCCAAGCGCCTCACCAGGTAAGTGACCCAAAGGTGTAGGGAGAAGCACAGGGAAGAGGTTTTTTGCAGAGATTTGGGGTTCACAGAGGGTCTGGAAGGGGTGTGAGTCCCTGTAAACTGGCAGGGAACTGGGAGCTGCAGGGTCACTGGGGTAGACACTGGAGTGTGGGTAACTGCTTTGGATGGTTCTGGGGTGATGGCTCTGAATGGTAAAAAAGAAGGTAAAAAGAAGGGACCCGTGGGTGAGAGCTGCTCAGCGGAGGCTGGCTGGTTCCTAAGGAGGTTTCTAAGCTGGTTTCATTTCTTTATGAAAGCAAATAAGCAAAGATGGGCTGGTTTGGGGTGCTGTGAAAAGCCTGGTGTGAGTGATCAAAGCCCCTCCATCGCTGCAGTTTTGTTTAGCTCTGCAGTGAATTACCTGCAGGATGGGTGTTTCTCTATTCTGCTTCGCTCGTGCGTCCAGTGAAGGTGATGGAATTTCTTGCAGGGACTTTGGCTAGAGGGGGGAAAGGAGCACTGGCCATCAGGAGGAGAGTGAGGCACTGCTCCCGGGCAAGGGAAACAGCCCCAGCGTGGGCAGAATCAGGCAGAAGGAACTGCAAGCTGCCCTCAGGAGTGGTCTGGGCTCACGTGTGACACTTGCAAGTCTGCTGAGGGTCTAAGAGTGAGGGCACAGCACATTTTCCTGCAGTGAGGGGCTGAACACAGCTCAGGGAACAGCTCAGCGAGCCCAAACGCCTGCAGGACAGAGCATAAAGCACCCGCAGTTCCAGACACCCCATCAGGGTCTGACGGCCACTGACTGACTGAAAACACAGAGCTGAACTCTTCGGGGCACAAAGTGGCTCTCATGAATTCAGTATAAACTGGCTCCCCTGGAACCCGACACCACACTGGGAAAATCAGCCCCGTATCAGCCGCACGGGACAATGGGCAGGTTTGTGCATCCTTCAGGGAGGGATTTTTCCCCTCCGAGGGGGGAATCTGCTGTGCTCCAGGTGAGTTATGAGTCTGGTTGGTGGCAGGGCTGCATATTTCATCCCGGGGAGCTTTCCAGCCGCAGGGTGAGGATCTGCAGGTGCCCTGGCTGGGGGGGATGTGTGGCACCATCGCCAGCACAAAGGGCCACAGAGCAGCGGCTCCCCGAGAGCCCCGCCGGGGCCAGGGCAGTATGAAAATGAAGGCAGCTTAATTAACAAAGGCTTTCTCCTCCGCCGTGTTGAGCTCTGCAGTTATCAGCGTAGCTGGCAGTTCTCAAAGACTGAAATGACAGTAGTTGGCTGTAAAAGAGATAACTGTCAGATTAGCTGGGACATATCTCCGCCGAGGTTTTCTATATCATACCTATCTTGAAGCATCTCCATGTATCAAAGGGACTAGTTGGCCATTTGCCTCTCCAAAGTACCCTTTCCACCGTGATAAATAAGGCTCTGTTACACGGGAAAGGCCTAACATTTCTTGTGCCTTGACTCGGGCTGGTTTGGAGCAGCTTTTTTCAGGCTTTGATCAATACGTGGAGGCGAATCCTTTCTGTTGTTTTCCGTGTTTGATGTTTAGGGTACAAGGCACAGAAAATGTCTGTTGGGGGTAAAGGCAGGAGAAAGGATGTTCCTGGCAGGTTCTTCACAGGGTAAGTGGGATTTTCACTGACGCTGGTGAGGAAAAAGCAGTTTAGATCTATGGTTTTTTCAAACCTCTTCCATCTTTCCCTCTATCATCAAATCCCAGACTGGTTTCAGTTGGAAAGGACCTTAAAGGACCTTGTTCCAAGCCATTTCCATGGGCAGGGACACTCTGCCTTCCAAGCACCTGTCCCTTTGCTGTTCATCCCCAAATACTTCTCCTCATGTTGCTCAGTCTCGGAAGAAAAGGTCTCAGCCTGGCTTTTGCCTGAACTCCCCGGGAATGTTCCTGAACGGAGCCCTCTGGCTTCCCAGCCCTTGCTGAGCTGAGATTTAAAGCAATTTCCTTTCAAAGCCAGAAATGAACACAAATGAGGGGAAAGAACCAGGGGAGGAAAAGAAGAAAGACCTTTTTTATCCCCAGACGAGCGCTGAGATGTCTGAGCTGCAAGCCTAAAACGGATTGTTCTTCCAGAGTCTGCAGCAGATGCTCCTGTGTGCTCGTGAGCACAGCCAGGGAGGATGCTCTGATTGCTGCTGGCTGAGCTGAACTGCAACAAGGAGGTGAACACACAGCCCCCGGTTTTATTGAACCTCTGCTTGGCCACAGCACCCTGAGCCCTCAGCTGAAATGAAGATCATGACATGGTAGGGAGCCAGACACGGGCAGAAAGCCACCAAATGTCCGTGCTCCGAGGCCCTGGGAGCCAGATTGTTCTCCCCTGTGAGGCAGGTCTGTCTGCTGGCCTTTTCTGATGGCCCTGGCACACCGTGACTGGGTCAAATGGATGATATTTCTGTTCGGAGCCAGGCCTTGAGTGGGAAACTGGAGTTTTGTCAGGGAGTGTCCTTGTGGAGGAAGCCTGCTGTTTTAGCAGATGTAATTTTTTACTCTAACCAACCTATTTCCTTCTAATTCCTCCCTGTGAACACTCTATTTTAAGGGGGCATCACTATTTTGGAGTGAAAGCCACTGCTTTTAGCTTTGTTTTGGACAAGATCATGCCCACAAGAAGCTGTTGGAAAACAGCAGCAAGGATGGCAACGCTGGGTGGCAAAAATGCCACCAAGCCATAGCAGGGACAAGAGAAGCTGCTGCCACAGCACCCTGTGCTCTGTGCTGTGCTCAGGGTCATTTCTGGGTTACCTTCTGCTGTGTCCCAGCAGCGAGGACAGAAGCAGAACTCTCTCTCTCCACCAGTTTGCTGATCCACGGCAAACTCTGGGCTGAGTCTGCATCCCTTTCCTGCTTGGGCTTTCTCACCAGTGAGATAAGGATGAAGCCCTGCCAGGCAGAGGAAGGATGGGGCAGGGTTGCAGGCCACAAACACTCACTCTCGATGCACCAGCAGTGCTTGTTGGGGCTTTGGAAATGTCCCTTTTGCCACCACTCTGTAAAATGGGGGTGACCTGAGTGCTTCCCGACCTCACCCTGTTTGCTAAATGCCCTGTCAGGGAATAGAAGTGGAGGAAAGTCTTTGGGTTAACGCACAGGACTGGAGGGGGTCTGGCAAGGTTTAATCTGTTCCTGTTTGCAGAGGGCTCTGAGAGCGGGTGGGGATTTGCCGAGCGTTTGCCAACATTAATGGTTAATTATTATGAGTTCTGGCAGCCCACAGATGCAGCCAGCATCGTTCTCCGAGCGGGATCCAGACCTGTAATGGAGTCGTTACACACAGAAGATGGGCAGAGACAGCTTCTAGCTCAGTCCTGTCCTGTTCTCCCAGCCAAAGCCCCATTCCAAAAGCAGACAGCAGTGGCACCTCTCTGCCTCATCAGAGCTACAAATCCAGGGCATTTGGCAGAGGGAGGCTGAGCCTTTTCCATGTCTGGGCTCATTTCTGTCTGCCCGTGCCCTTTTTGTCTGAGCGAACAGGATGGAAATTGTGGTCCGAGACGAGCTGTGTCTGGAGCAGGTGGGTGCCATGCCAGGGACAGACCCAGAGCTGGCTGGAGAAGGGCTCTGAGCACGATCCGTGCCCAGGCTGGGTCAGCGAGCTCCTGCCCGTGCTGTGGCACTTCCAAATGTGAGGATGCCGCGCTGAGGGATCACAGGAGGGGACGGGGCTGGCACAGCGGGTCACACGTGGGTTTGGGGGTCTCCCGAGCACAGCAGGGCAGCTGCATCCCGCACCGAGTGCCCAGGGGGATGCCCGTGGTGATGGAGAGGGTGAGAGCAGCCGCTGAGCGGGTGTGGCCCCGAGTGGGGGAGATTTGGTTTGCCAGACTCCGTGTGCAGCAGGGCCACTGCAGGGTACCTGGGAAAGCTGCCTTTGTCTAATAGTAGCCATCCAGAAAATGAAATCAACGGCATAAAAGGCTCAGGGTTCATTTGGTCCTCTGAGCTTGCCTAGCAATTGCCAAATTATGAAAATGCAATAGATCTTGAGACTCCAGCGGCGCTGATTTATTTCTGATTTCTCCGTTTGAGCGCGCAGCCTCAATTTCCGCAGCTGACAGCGGCATTGTCCCGATCTTTGGGCCGCTGATAATATTTTAGAATTATGGCCATGGAGAAATGTTTGCTCTGAAAGGTAACTTCAAGGTGCATTAGTCTCGGATAATTGACAGAGGCTGAAGAAGTGATTTGGGGAGCGTTTATGCGGAACCGAAGATCCTGGTGAACAGTTACCTTAAATTAATGGCGTGGTGAGGAGCAGCTTGGACTTGATCAGCTGGCACTGGTGCTAAATGAAGTCAGGCTCTAAAGTTATTAGCAAAATATCTATGAAACAGCTCTGCTGTGGATTTATGAGCTTGCTTGAGTCTTTAGGGGCCAAACCTGCAGTGTGCTCTGCATTCCCTGGCTTGGGTGGGAGCAGGGAATGCTCAGCATCCGTCAGGATTGGGCTCTCCTGGAGCTCAGGTCAGGCTAGCAGGGCTCCCACCTTTAACTCCCTCCTTAATCCCCAGATGGAATGAAAGGTCTTCTCTGCACACTTGGTAAAGCTCCAATTTTATTTCTCATTATTAAATCATGGAATTGGCCATAAATGTTTAAATTAAGTGAAAGAAAGAGAGATTTGTGAGAAAATTGAAGCCTCTTTGAGGAATTGAAGAATAATCTCCAAGGATGAAGAAAGTTGCATTTGCCAGACCCAAAAGTGAAAGGATCAAAAAGCTACAGAAAAGAAACAGAAAATTGCATGGTTTAAATCCTCTCCCCCGCCCTCCCCCGAAAACCTCTGCTGTTTTTAATATAGGGAGAAGTATTCTGATAAGCAGCAGAGTCTAAAAGATGCTCCTTGCCCTGCTGCTGCCATTATCTCTGGGTGTGACCCAGGGAAACTCGGTGACCTCGGTGCCCCCGCGTCCCCAAGTGTGACAGTGACACTCCTGCTCTGTGTGCAGCGAGACCTTTTGCACATCATTAGTGTGAGCCGGGAATTAATTGGGTTTAGATGCCTCACTCTGACTGGAATAAAGCCTGCTTTATTTTTTTTTCATTAGCACAGCAAGTAATTAACTGTTTGATTTTTCACAGACTGGCTTTGATTCTCCATCTCAGGTAATTTTTCAGGAATACATGGTGGGGGTTTTCTGCCCTTCAGACCAAACGGCAGCGAAATTAGGGGAGTTTGTGGCTTTTATTCTGGATGTAACAGCGATTCCCTTCTGGCCTCTGCTGCAACCCAGACCCTGGTGAGTGCCCCAGTGACAGTGGGTGACACGAATTTGTGGTGCATTAGAAACACGAGAAAGGAGGGAAGGCTTGGGACAGGATTATTGCCGGACATTGAGGATGTTTTGCTTGCTGAGTTTAATCGGGTCCAGCTCTAAAAGCAGGAAAATAACTCGGGTTTGGTGGCTCTGCCGCCTCACACGGGGTGAGGTATCACTGTCGGTATCCCCTGCACAGCCAGGCAGAGGGAAGGAGGTGCTGATCCCAGTTCTCCCAGTTCCCATGGCCTGTTTAACCTCGGGGAAGCGGCTGTGGGAAAGAGGGGAGCCTGCCAGGGAGGGGCCAGGGCTGGTAAAAGCTTCGGCAAGAGGATACTTGTGTGCCAGGGAGGAGGAGATGGAGACCCATCAAACTCGAACAATGAGACAGCCAGCGTGATAAGCACTCCGAATCTGGGTTAGCTTGGGCTGAATTCCAACTGGTCCCTGGAGGAATTCTGGCTGTGTTGTGTTAACAATTCCCTGGCCTGTCCGGTCTCCGTGGAAATGGGCTCTCAAGTCAGCCAGGGGTACAGCGGCCACTTTCTCACCCTTGCAGCACTGACCCAGCGGAGGTTAACGCAGACATCTGCTCTATCCGGCCCATCTGTAATTATAGAAAGCAGCCCCTGAAATGTGTTTCGAATCGAACTGTGGTGCCAGTTACCGGCTAAAGCGTGCTCTGTCTGCCTTCTGGCAACTAAATAGCACAGGTGAGCCGCGCAGAAAGACCACGAGGATTGTTAGGAAAAGAGCGTGGCCTCTGAATGCAATGGAATTCTTTATCTCGCTGAAACAGATCCGAGAAGCAGAGGGGGAAGGAAAACCAAGCGGAGACAAAGCTCTCTCCGGAATGTATTGAAAGAAGCAAATGAGCCGTTCAGAGCACGGGGAGAGAGGGTTTTTTAGGGAGCGTTAGCAAGGCGATGTTCAGCTGCTGCTGGCCTGCCCAGGAACCGAATCATCCCAGTGTTGTGTCAACAGGGTAAAGAGGAAGAACGCCCAGGAGTTTTTCTCTCTGTTAAAGGGGCAAACAGGCCCATGAAATGTATTTCAGCTTGGGCCGCTGCCGTGCTGGGAGGAGAGTGGGGGTGGCAGGGTGGCACAGAGCAGAACTGGTGATGGAGATGGTCCACGTGAGGTGGACGGTGGCACCCGAAAAGCCCCGAGCCCTTTCACCTCGGTAAATTTGCCACAGGCTGTGCAGCAGCGATGTGAGCCGGTCACAGCCCTGCATCAAGCAAGGCGTTCTCCAGCTGAGTCTTGGAGATGCTGCCCCGTGCTTTGTTCAGAAAGCCGCTGTGCACCCAGCCCGAGGAGAAGCAGGGAGTGGCAGGCAGTGCAGCTGCGCTTCAGTCGTGCTAATAGGTTTGGGCACCTCTGATGAGCTCATTAGATTCTATGACTAAGCCTATTACAGCTTTTAAGTTTGCAGCTGGGGCTAATGCGGTGTGCCGGTGGCTCCAGCTCTGGCAATGGTCTCACTCGGCTTCCTGGGAGGGAGATTTTCTGCTGAGAAATGCTCAGCGCAACTCTGGGGATCCCAGAATCGCCTCCTCGGCCCAGCATGAGTCGTGTGGGTGCAAATCCGCGACGGCAGTCCCAAGTGAGGCAGGGAATTCCTGGCAGAGCAGGGGTTAAGGCAGCCCCCGGGCTGGTGCCGAACCCCTCCTGTTGTCCTGTGCCTGGGTGGCACCCACAACGCTGCCTTTGTGCCCCGCAGCAGCGTGCCCAGCCCGGGCTGTGCGGGTAACAGGATAAAGCTGTCCCGATGGTGTTACAGGCTGGGGAGATGCGCTGCAGCCATTCAGCCGTGACTGATGCAGCTCTCCTCCAGCTCCCCTGCCTCTGCCAGGCAGGACAGGCCGTGTTCCAGGCAGTTTCTGATTCCTGCCATGTAAACCTGGCAAGGATGGAGGTGGGCAACCAGGCTGGGTGGATTTGTCCTTACTCCCAGCAAGATTTGTCATGCAGGTCAGGCTTGGAGCAACCTGGGCTGCTGGAAGGAGTCCCTGCCCATCCAGAGGGGTGGAATGGGACGAGCTTTAAGGTCCCTTCCAACCCAAACCAGGCTGGGATTCTAAAATTCTGTCCTTCCCTCTGGGGCTGTGACCAGCCCCGGCAGAAAAGGTGGAGCCAGCGCTGAGAGAAATGGGTGAACTGGTAAAGGGCAGGTGGGCACTGCCAGCAAAGGGCTGCAGGAGCCAAGGCAGCCAGTGCTGCCGCCGCTTCGCTTCGTGAACAGGCAGCGATTATGGGTTTACAGGCTTTAGGTAATTTTATGTAGCCAGCTCCAGCAGGACCCTGGGGGCGAGGGGAGTGCCACCCTGGGGCAGCTCCTTTGCCCAGAGCTGAACCCTGGCACTGCAGGGATCTCGGCATCATTTCTGTGTGGCACCACAGAATCCCAGACCGGGCCAGGGCAAAGAGACCCCAGCGGGTCACCCAAAGCACGTGGGACAGGATTGTGTCCAGATAGTTCTGGAATATCTCCAGTGAGGGAGGCTCCACAGCCTCCCTGGGCAGCCTGTTCAGGGCTTGGTCACTGAATAATAAAGTTCTTCCTCCTGTCCAGGTGCAGCTTCTGGGCACCAGTCCCTGCCCATTCCCCTTGTGCCATTGCTGGGCCCCCGGAGCAGAGCCTGGGCCCTGCTCGGAGCCCTCTCTGCGGGCACCGACAGACAGGGATGAGGTCCCTTCTGAGCCCCTGAACAGCCGCAGCTCCCTCGTCAGGGAGATGCTCCAGTCCCTTCATCTTTGTCACCCTCCGCTGGCCCCGCTCCAGGAGTCCCAGCTCCCTCCTGTGCTGAGGAGCCCAGAGCCGGACGCAGCACTCCCGACGCGCCTCCCGGGGCTGAGCAGAGGGGCAGGATCCCCTCCCGGAGGCGCTGCCATCGCCGTTCCCGTCGCATCCCAGGAAAACCTCCCCGGTGACAGAGATGACGTCATCGGCGTCGCCGTCTNGTGCCATTGCTGGGCCCCCGGAGCAGAGCCTGGGCCCTGCTCGGAGCCCTCTCTGCGGGCACCGACAGACAGGGATGAGGTCCCTTCTGAGCCCCTGAACAGCCGCAGCTCCCTCGTCAGGGAGATGCTCCAGTCCCTTCATCTTTGTCACCCTCCGCTGGCCCCGCTCCAGGAGTCCCAGCTCCCTCCTGTGCTGAGGAGCCCAGAGCCGGACGCAGCACTCCCGACGCGCCTCCCGGGGCTGAGCAGAGGGGCAGGATCCCCTCCCGGAGGCGCTGCCATCGCCGTTCCCGTCGCATCCCAGGAAAACCTCCCCGGTGACAGAGATGACGGCATCGGCGTCGCCGTCTCCGCGGCAACGGGGGGAGCGCCCGCGCCACGTGACCGCGCGCGGTGTCACGTGATGTTTGGAGCTGCTTCCGGGTCGATGCGGGACGCGGCCGCCGGGCCTGGGTGAGCGGGGCGGGGGACGGGGGGGACAGGGGGTGACAGGGGA
>VZTI01005530.1:571899-619264 GCA_013397865.1 Struthidea cinerea
GGGGGAGGCCTCTGGGGGGGCTCGGGGCTGCGGACGCCGAGGGGTCAGGGGTAGCTGCGTGCTCATCCTGCCCCGGGGCCCAGCAGCACGGACAGGGACCGGGTGGCTCCGCACGCAGAGGGATTTCCAGCAGGGAATTGCTGGTTCGGTGGGACGCGGTCAGGGTCGGGCCGGGAGCGTGGCGAGGATAATTCAGGTGTGTGCCGTGTGCTTTGTGGTCTCCTCACCACAGTGCAGTGCTGTGGGAGCGAACAGCCGTGCTGGGTTTGATGGGGGCCTTGGCAGAGTTTCACCCGCTTGGGTGGCTTGTCCTGGCGGCTCAGAGGGTCAGGCTCCCTGCCCTGGTGCAATTCCTGATAAATCCTGCTGGGATTTCCCTGCCCACGGCTGGGGGGTTGGAACGAGATGATCTTCAAGGTCCCCTTCCAACCCAAGCCATTCTGTGATTCACTTCTCTGCCTCTCGAGATCGTCTCAAAAATAATTTCCCTGAATCATGTCTTGGGAGATTGAGGTTCCAGCTCCTTGCAGGCGGATGTTTGTGCTGTTCATCCGTTCCTTACGCTTTGTTTTCCGTGTGTACAAACACGTCAGGATGTGTTTGGTGTGTGACTATTCAGGATGTGCCCTGAAGGCATTTGAGTGGCACTGGAATTTCATTAGCATGTCATTAATGATGTCATTCTCCTGAAGGGTCTCTTATTCTCCTCCCAGGCTCGAAGCACAGGGAATGGAAATGTTTTCCATGTTGTTTTTAGTGTTCTCTTCTCACTTCACTCAGCAGCTGCAGCAGCACGCTGGGTTTCCCTGGAATCTCAAGTCAGGGTCGTGCTCCTCTTTCCAGACACTTCCCAGTGCTGCCTCCAGCTTGGGAATCCCAGCACGGGAAGGACACGGAGCTGTCGGAGAGAGTGCAGGGGAGCACCAGGATGATCAGAGGGATGGAGCAGCTCTGATGTGACAGGGAAAGGCTGGGAGAGCTGGGATTGTTCACCTGGAGAGGAGAAGGTTTGGGGTGACCTCACTGTGGCCTTGAAGAGACAGATGGAGCTGGACTATTTCCAAGGGCTTTGAGTGACAGGACAAGGGCGAATGGCTTCAAAGTGTCAGAGAGTGGGTTTAGACTGGATATTGGGAAGCAATTCCTCCCTGTGAGGGTGGGGAGGCCCTGGCACAGGGTGCCCAGAGCAGCTGTGGCTGCCCCTGGATCCCTGGCAGTGTCCAAGGCCAGGCTGGACGGGGCTTGGAGCAACCTGGGATAGTGGAAGGTGTTGGAACGAGGGGTTGGAATGAGATTATCTTTAAGGTGCCTTCCAACCCAAACCATTCTGGGATTCTCTGTTGTTTGTCCCTGGGGCCACAGCCCTGCAGCAGAGCACTTAAATACAACAACAAAGGCGTTTGTTGACACCTCTCAAAGCCCAGGTGCCTGGTTTGCACTCTGTGCTGTCATTCAGGAAACCCAGAGGTACTTTGGGACCTGAATTGTTCCTCGTGCTGTCAGTAGGACGCACTCAGAAACGTGCACCTTGCAGGCCACCCTGCCCTGCCCTTGTGCTGACAGCATTCCCTTGAAACCTGTCATTCCCTTTGCACATCCTGCTGCTCCTTGCTCCCAGGCAATTGTAGGGATTTAGAGAAGCCAGATGATTACAGGGAACGTGAAATCCCATGGGAAGGGAGGTGGGAAAGGTGGCTGCCCACTCCATGACATTTTTGTCATCTCACAATGGCATTGGCGTGCAAAAGTAGAGCTTGAGGAAGAAAGTGTTGGGGATTCAAAGCTGTTGGATGTAAATGTCAGTAATTTTTCTTCTCAGTTCCGGATTGCTCTCACACTGTAGCTGGAAACACCATTTTTTGCCTCTAAAGCGAGGTTCTCCTGTGGTATTTCCAGCTGCTGTTTGTTCAGCAGATAAAGAGGGATGGAGCTGATGGAAAAGCCACGTGGAGGACAAAAATGTACAGGGGCGTTCCAGAATTTCCAGACCAGGAGGTCTGAATGTGTGTTTGGAAAGCCCTGTCTGTCTGTGGGGCTCCCAAAGCTCTCTGGAACGAGGCCTCTCAGCCTAAACCTTGGCTGTCAGTGCAAATGGTTCCTGTACCATGGGGAGTGCTTTAGCCTAAAATTAACTGCCTTGTTCCTATCAAATTCAGTTTGAGGATTTATTTTTTGATTCTAGATAGTGACATGAGTCAAGTTTGAGCTATGAATCAACCAAGTTGTTGAGAGATGGAAATGATGGGTTTTGGGGTTTTTTTTTTAAGACCAATCCTATAAGTCCCTATTTGTGACATTGAAACTTTATATATAATATAAAAATGAGAACACGCTTCAGTCAGTTGCTGCTTATTGTGCTCAAGTCCTTTTGGTTGGTGGGTTTTGGGTAGTCTGATCACGAAGAACTGAAGTGGGACTTGTTAAACAGGTGATTCTCAGCAAAGGGAGCCTTGGTGAAATCACTTTCGTTTAGCATTTTAAATCTAGATTTGCATCCTTGCCTGTAACAACTCTAAAGGAAAGAAACAGGCAGAAATTTTAATTCAGGATTAGCAGCTTGGCTTTCCATGAATGTGTGGCCCCACTCCGAGGTTTAAAAAGGTAATTTTGCAGTAATTAGTGAAAAAGCTGCCCCATGACTAATTGGACTCTGTAGGAAACCTGCACTGGTTCCTGCACGTTCAGGACTGTGGTGGCGTGTCCGTGATGGGCAGCAGGACTAGGAGACCTCTGGAAACAACAATCCCTTCATTCATGAGCCAAGCTCTGCTCTGCATTACAAAACCATCAATGCTAATTTCAGAGCGTGCACACGAAAATGGGACACAGAGAGAGGCCGAGTCCCACCTGGGCAGGGCAGAACCTCGGCCATGGAGGGATCCTGGTGCCAAAAACACTCCCAGCTGGCTCTCAGTATCTCTCCAGGCAGCTCAGCAGCCTGTGATGAGGCAAGGCCTCCTTCCTGTGCTGTTGTGTGCCATGCCCAGATATGCAGGGCACAGTTATTATCTCCCAGATACATTAGGCAGCTGCAGGATGGAATTGGCAGAAGGTGCCTTCTGGCCTGGCCAAGCGATGTTCGGTGACACAGCAGAAAAGGGAAGTTGGCAAACAGCTGTTGGAGCAATCTCCTACTCCCAAGCAGCTGTTTGCTCCTTCCCCTCCTGGCTGCCCTGGAAATGTGTTTGAGAGTTGCTGCGGCTTTCTCGCAGTCCTCGTGGGAGGGGCAGAAGTGGCAAGTGCAGAAGTCCCCTTTTGCAGCCTGGAATTATCCTGGAAGAGCACGTGGGGTAAGGAGGTCTTGAACTTGGCCTGTAATGCTGTGTTTGTACAGCACCAAACCCTCTGGTTTTGGGTTCTTTTCAAGTAATGTTTTACTTCCATCTCGAATTTGAAATAGGACCTGTTAGACTGATCTGGAGCTCACAAATAAAACCCGGGACCCACCTGCCTTCTTTCCCTGCGTTCTCAAGCACCACTTTTAGAAGTGATTATTATTTGCTGACTGCTCATATGCTTTGTTTTCCTCTTCTTTAACCAGAAGTCCAAGAAGGGAGCATGGACCAGCCCAGTGGAAGGAGTTTCATGCAAGTTCTGTGTGAAAAATACAGCCCCGAGAACTTCCCCTACCGTCGTGGGCCTGGCATGGGGGTACACGTCCCGGCAACTCCACAGGGCTCACCTATGAAAGGTAAATTCTGGTCTTTCTGAGCATCTGGGGAGTGCTGGGAGGAATCAGCTGAAAGAGGAATCACCTTGAATTGCCCAGGGAAAGAACCATCACAATGTGGTTTTTACTGGAGAGTTGAGAGACTGGAATCTAACAAAGGTACAAAGTGACTGAACTGGTTGCTGTAAAAAACCAAATTTCTCTACAGTGTAACAGAATTAGAGAATAGAATAGAATAGAGTAGAATCATTTGGGTTGGAAGGGACCTTCAAGATCACCAGGTTCCAGCCCTGTGAGTGGAAGATGGAACTAAGGCCCTGTGCAGTCTGGGTTTTGAGGGTTCAGCAGTCCCTGGAGCTTGTTTTCTTCAGGCCACTGATCCGATTTTATTACTGGCTGCAGCAACAGGTGTTTTGGCAGAGGTGGCTTTAAAAATACATAAAAGGTGATCTAAATTCGAGGTTGGTCCCCATGCCAGCGGTGCCACCAGCTTGCTTTGATGCCTGCAGGGACAGGAGCTCAGTGTACACAGGAGGGGACGTATTTCAAGCCGAGTGATGAGTTGTTGAATCTCTGGCCAGGCTGCTTTTGCGGCAGGTGCCTCAGATGAACTTGCAGTGTACTTTGTCTTCTCAAGGCACCAAATGCTTTGTGACCTAGTGGAGAATTCCCCTCTCCTGTGCTCCTGACCTTGCTGCCTCGAGGGAGTTGAGCCAGATGTGTGTCTGAAGCTCTGTGCTGCTCGTGGATGTCCTTGAGCCTCCCAGACTGCAGAATCTGTGTCGCCATCTCCTCTGAACTAGATCCGTGTGGCACCCTTTAGTCCTCCCTCACACTCTGATGCTGGCATTTAATTCTTGGTTTGTATGGATGTGTCTGAGATTCACGTTGATCCCATCAGAGCTCTTCTTTGTGTCGCACATCTTGCCCGTCACGATCTGTGGGAGCAATCCAAACATCCATCGGGTCAATTTGTGTCATAACCAGCCCCAAAGGGGAAAAGAGCCGTGGAAATCAGCTGGATGAAGTTTCCAATAACTGGGTTTGACAGAGGAGAACAAAGGGCCTGAGTTCAGTTGAGGATAAATAAAACACTGTCAAAATGAACAAGAACAGAAAACTGGCCTGATGGAATGTTCAGTCAGTGCCTCTCTCCAGGTAAATTTACCTCTCTCCTGCTCACCTGAACTGTTTGGGTGCTGAAAAGAGGCCATGTCCTAAAATGTGACTGAGACATGACTTACAAATACTCCAGGAGTAATTCCCAAAGTGCCACACCATCCTTTAAAGGAGCCAAACACTTATGAGCCAGAAAACCTGGAAACTCAGATCACTCCAGGTAATTCTTTGCTGCTAGAATCCTTTTTTTAGTCCTGTAGGTGTCAAGTGTTAAGGAGAAAAGGGGCCACCTATTTAGGAAAAAGCTTGTGGTTAAATTTTAATGGATTTTAGTACTCCAGAGAGGTGGGAAAGCCATGTTGTACGTGAAAGAGTGTAAGACTGATGGCTTGCCTTGCCTCAACATGGATTTCATGTGTAGAAATTGTTTCCTGCTACAAATCCCCAGCTTTTTGTCATGTCTTAGCCTTAGCACAGCAGGCTGTGATTGAGGTCCAACTCCTTGGTTGTAGCTTTGAGCACCTTTACCTGCCCGAAAAGGAGTTGGAGCAACACCAAAGCAGAAATGGAAAGGCAGAGCAGAGACCTGAGTTTTTGCATGGATGCTGAATGCTCTACACTGAACCTTGGGAAGGGAAAGCTTAGAAAGGAAATGTTTAAATACCTCCTAAGAAATGTTTCAATACCCCTAAGAAATGTTTAAATACCTTCTAAGAAATGTTTAAATACCTCCTGGCTGTTACTAAGCCCAAGTGGGCTCAGGGCAAGAGGATAAGGGAGTCTGACTGTGCAGCTGCAGTCCTGTGTCCTATCTGCAGCAGCAGCTGCCTGGGGAAGAGCAGAAGTTCTGGCAAGGACTGATAGGAGACAGGCCATAAATGACAAAGGACAGGCCTGAAATACCCAGGAGTACTTGGAGGAACTGAAGAGCACTGATAGGAGTGGTACTTCATGGTTACTTCACGATGGTGTCAGTCATAAAATCCGTGTCTAACCTGAGCTCCTGAGCTCGGTGTAAATTCTGGCATTACTGGTAGATTTCTTTTGCTGGCTGTGACATTCGTGCTTGGGGCTGGGTTCTGTAGCTCCAAGGCAGTGCTGAGCAGAGGCAGCTTCTGTTTTTCCCTGTGCCAGACCGCCTGAACCTGCCGAGTGTGCTGGTGCTCAACAGCTGTGGCATCACCTGCGCCGGGGACGAGAACGAGATCGCCGCCTTCTGCGCCCACGTCTTTGAGCTCGACCTCTCTGACAACAAACTGGAAGACTGGCACGAGGTAAAATGGTGATGGGCACCTTTCTGGCTACCTCTCACAGCTGTTACTGACTGCAAATGTTGCATTGCTGAGGGTTTCATTTTTGTGGCTTCTTTCTCATCTCTGAAGGTGATGTTTATTTACTTCGACAGCAACTGAGCAATACATGTGGTGAAATTAGTCCAGCGTGGCACTTCACTCCATGTACCTTGTGACTTACAGTCTTGGCCTGTGGGTGGAAAATCTCTATTTTTATTTTATTTCATCATGAAAAGCACTAGAACTGGCATTTCTAACATCAACAAGTTAATGAGCAGCTTAGTTTTTAACAGAGTGGTAGTTGATTCCCAGCTTTGCCCCTGTGATGGTGGGCAAGGTATTTATTCCCTCTCCACATTTGTTGCCTTATCTGCAGAACAGATTTAATAATATTTACCACAAAAGGTATTTCTGCAGCCTCATTAATTAATGCTAAATGCTGTTGTAAAATCCTTTGAAGTGCTTGGATGAAATAATGCTCAATAAATGCAATGTAACAGGAGTGAAACAATCTCAATCCGTTCAAGTGTCATTAAGTTCCTCACTGCATTATGCTCTCCTTTTATGTCAGTGTTTATTGTTGGAAATATGTGGAAAAAAAATAGGATACCTTGGGGTT
This sequence comes from Struthidea cinerea, assembly GCA_013397865.1. Taxonomy (NCBI): domain Eukaryota; kingdom Metazoa; phylum Chordata; class Aves; order Passeriformes; family Corcoracidae; genus Struthidea; species Struthidea cinerea. The sequence continues at coordinate 578,600 of VZTI01005530.1, forward strand.
TTGTGCCATCAGATTCTCATGTCTTTAAGCAGGGAGTGAATGCAGAGTTTGCAGTGTCCCAGCTCAGTGGGGCTGACCTCACCTCTGGTCATTCTCTGGTCACTCACGAGCTGCACATTTCACACCCTGCTCTGTGTCCAGCCTCTTTAGGCTGCCCTGGAACTGAAAGGCTCCTGTGTGTGCTGGCCCCTTCCTCTGAGACAGGATTAAGTTTTCGCAGCCCATCCACACCAGATAAATACCAGATAAATATCTCCCCACTCCTAAAACCTGCCCGTGCTGGGGATTCCAGAGCCCTGGGTAGCCTGTTCCCATGCTTAGCTAATAACCTCATGGGCTAAACTCTGTAATTTAAGTCTCCTGTGCTGCAATTTCAGCCAGTTTCTGCCTGCCCTGTTCTCAGCAGGCAGGAGGAGCATCATCACTGGTCCTTATACAGCAGCTTTTTATACCCACTAAGGAGGACTTTAATGCCTCCTTTCCTTATTTTAATATAATACTGAGAAAATACCCTTCTTCCAATCGTTCATCAGAAGCCATTTTTCCCTAAATCCTGTGGTTTTGCTGCACTGATGTCATCCACTTTGCCTACTTAATTCCTGAGGTGTAGCACCCAAACTGTGACATCACCTGAGACGAGGCGTGAAGCGAGGCAGACTCATTACCTCATGTTTGCCACCCTTGAATTCAACCTCTGCAGGAGACACTCACCCTTTGCCAACAGCTGGGCCATTTATTGACCTCTGTGTGCCACGGTTTGCCCCATCTCTGCCCACCCCAAAGCTCTGCGGAGTGGGAGTCTCCAGCCGGGCGTTCTCCGACTCGGAATTATTTTCTAGATTGATGTCCACTGCTGTTGGAAGCTGCTTCCCACTCAGTTCCCCAGTCAGGGAGGGAATTAGGGATTGGCTGAGCTCTGTGGGGAGCAGTGGGAAGCTGGACAAGGGCTCAGTGTTGGCCATGGAGGCAGGAGAGGTGCCCATGGCCCGCTGTGAGTGAGGTCTGGCTCCTGGAACGTGCTGCTGCTGCTCAGCCTTGGGGTTGAGGTGGTTTTTATGACCTGTCCCAAGGGACTGCCTTTCTCTTATCAAGCTGCTCCTAGAGTGTAATTAAATGAACTCTTGAGGAGAATGAGCAATTAACCAATCCATCTAGATCAGGAATGGCTGGAGTATGAATTACAGGTAGATATCCTTACGTTTTTCCCACATTATTTCGTTGTGGTGATTCCACAGGGCCCCTTTTAGGAGGTGGGATGTTATTGCCAGAGGTCCGATTACTGCCTGATACACATTTCTTTCTTTCTATTTTTTTTTTTTTTCTCTTCCCTCCCCACTTAGGTCAGTAAAATTGTGTCCAACGTCCCCCACTTGGAGTTTCTAAACCTGAGTTCCAACCCTCTCAGTTTGTCCGTTTTAGAGAGAAGTTGCGCTGGGTCTTTCGCTGGCGTCCGCAAACTTGTGCTCAACAACAGCAAAGCTTCCTGGGAAACAGTGCACACCATCCTGCAGGAATTACCAGAGTAAGCCTGGCAATCTGGGGGTTTGCTGCACTCAGGTCAAGGCTGGGTTGTGGAATCAGGGAGTGAGGGATGAGGGGGCTGTGAGGGTGCAAACATCGGTAGAGAAAAAGGGATTTTTTTTGCTGTGAGGGTGCAAACATCGGTAGAGAAAAAGGGATTTTTTTTCCTTTGGGAGTTTGGGAACTGGCCAGGTGAGTGCTTTACATTGTTTTTAAAACCAAACTTGGGTGGTGCTGCAAAGCCCAGGGCTTCTCCTCCTCCAAACCTAAATACCAGAGAGGGATAATGACCCCAGAAATGCAGGAGGGTCACACTTCCCTCTGAGTCACGGTGCAGGGCATACCTCTTAAATGGGATGTGACTCTGAGGGTCTGGCCACTTGTCAGGGAATATTTCATCCTGCTTTTTCTCTGCAAAGGTGTTGATTTCTGTGGTTTGGCCACGGGCCACCTTGGCATTCTGCTCCCGTGGATGTCCTCAGTGTCTTCATTTTGGTGACAGATCCCTCTTTGTGTGTCTTTGTAAGCAGAGATGGTGACAACAGAATGTCCTGTGTGGCCAGCCTACACTTCTCTGGGGTTGAGAGAATTCAGTTGCCTGAAAAATTAGTGGGACCTGCTCTTTCTTTAATGGGATCTCTTCTTTCTTTAATGGGAATCTTTGGCAGTGATGTGTGGGAAAAAAATCATCATCAGTGTTGTATCAAAACCCCACTTTAAATTAAGCTGAGAGCACTGGGAGCAACTCCCAGTCACTGCTGGAGTTGGGTTGGTGGCTTGTTGGGCACAAATGTGGAAGACAACCCCAGCCAGTCTGTTACACAATACTGGAGAGACCCAGGGAACACTTAAAAGGTTTTGTTTGATCTCTGAATTGGATGGGAGCAGAGTTGTACTTGAAACACTCCATGGGGAGTGCTCAAAGGCCTTCTCTACACCAAGGTTTTCAGAGCTGTTACAGAAAGCTGTGTTAAAATCCCATAAAATTGATGACATGATCCTTCTTGCCCTGTGCAGCTTGGAGGAGCTCTTCCTGTGCCTTAACGACTACGAAACAGTGTCTTGTTCTCCAGTTTGCTGTCAGTCTCTCAAGCTCCTCCACATAACTGACAATAATCTTCAAGACTGGACTGAAATTCGAAAGTTGGGAATTATGTTTCCATCACTGGACACACTCATCCTGGCTAACAACAACCTCACGACCATTGAAGAGTCAGAAGATTCCTTGGCAAGGCTCTTCCCCAACCTAAGATCCATCAACTTGCACAAGTCAGGTGAGAGTCTGGAAGCAGGGATGGGTTTCGTTGGTTGATCAGAGTCTCTCCTCCTGTGTAGATGACAAGAAGTGAACTTGCCCATCTGTGGGATTTTCCTGCTGCTTTGGGTAGTCAGTCATGATCAAAAGATGAGTCAGAGCAGCGTGGACCAGTTAATCAAAATGAGCTGGAAGGGTTTTTTATGTTGGTGGTTTCCCTCTGTTTCCCATCCCTGCCTCAGGTACTCCTGGCTGGAGAAGGATAAATAAATTTCTGGCAGTGAAGGGGATGAAAAAATCCCATTTTCCCTTTATTCCCTGTTTTATCTCGGGTGAAATGAGGGCATGTGCAGGTAGGCAGCGTGGATCAAGCATCCCCCAGCAGAAGCTGTCTGTCAGCCGTGCTCAGGCACTACAGCCTCACAAGCGATGCTGGGAGCTGCTTTTACACTCCAGCCCCAGAGAATTTTCAGCCAACGCTCCCGCAAGAGAATGAGCAGTTGGAATATTGGGAAGAGCACCCTGTGCTGGGAGAGAAGGAGCTGCAGGGCAGCTCGTGGGGGCTGTGACGTGTTTGTGTGTGACACATACACCAGAAATTCATCTGCAGGAGCGCTCCGTGCACCAGCAGCTTTTGTTCTTTACAGCTTTATGTGCTGTGCGAGTGCTGCTTAAGTGTCAGGCAGGTAGAAGGGACTTTATTACATGCCTTACAATATAAGCATCAAGGAATCCCTGTAATAAAAGCTTAACTAGAGGAGGAAAAGCCTGTTAAGCTGCATTTGAAAGCACTGTTTCACCGAGGAGCAAGTGCTCCCGTGGTAAGTAGTTTTGCAGTTTCGATGCCAGGTGCTTCAGCACTCTGGGCTCTGTGTTGCATTTTGATGTTTTGGGAGCTGAAAGTCAAATAGGAATCCCAAGGAGCTTGTTAAAACTTTTTGGGGATTTTAGGGAAAGCTGCTGCACTCTGAAATTCTGTCAGGTGAAGACTCCAAGACAAGTTGTGTTGATCTCACCACACAGTCAGGGCTCTGCTGGTGTTCAATCCTCAGCTTTGTTTTATTTTGCCCTCCCTGCTTGCTTTGTTATCCCAAATGTCAAGTCTTGAGGGGGCTGAAAACGAGTTAAAACCTTTTTCATTAAATGTCTGGATGGCTTCTGGGACTGTTTCACTGCTGGGTTGTGAGCAGAAATGGGACCCAAGGTGGTGCTGTGTGTGAGGTAAAGCCGTTTGATGGCTGCTTAGTGATGCCTGGAGCGAAAGGAGTGCTGGTGACTTTAACACTCTGAAGGCAGCTTCCCTTTATAGACACAACATCACTGATGCTGGTCAGTCCCTAGCAGAGAGGCCAATGGCTGAGTGGTCCATAAAAAGCCATGGAGAGCATCCTTCCAGGCTTGGAAAACAGCACAAGAGAATTTCAGCTCCTCTGTCTTATAAGCAAATGTAGCTTTTTTAGCAGCACATCGTGAGCAGAAAGCCAGCTTCTCAAAGGAGCAGCAGTGACACTCTCCTGTCACATATGTTCTTTGGCTGTGTCTGATTATCTTGGATCCGTGATGTGTTTTCTGTGTTTGTTAACACAAGTCTTTCCTTCTGAGCAGGTCTGCATTGCTGGGAAGACATTGACAAGTTAAATTCTTTCCCCAAGCTCGAGGAAGTGAAATTGCTGGGAATTCCTCTGCTGCAGTCCTACACCACCGAGGAACGCAGGAAACTGCTAATAGCCAGGTCTGTTGGTTTGTTCTCCTCAGCAGAGACATGACAAGGCAAGGAGGGGGTGGGAGCAGGTAATCAGAGGAAGAGGCTGGCAGGAGATGAAGTTCTGTGTGAATGCAGAAAGACTGGAGCTTGATTTGTTGGGTGGGAGCGGCTCATCAGAGGAAGAGGTTGGTAGGAGATGAAGTTCTGTATGAATGCAGCAAGCTTTGAGCTTGTTTTGTGGAAGAGTCAGAGTAGTGGAAATGTTAAATCTGCTGGCTTCTCAGGGAATTTTGTGAGTCTCCCACAGGTCTGTGCACATGTGGTGAAATGAAAATGCTTCATTTTGAACATGCTTGAGAAATGACACGGAACTTTCCTGCTGTCTCAACGGGACCAAGGCCTGAGCTTCCTTGGCAGGAATTCTCATGGTGTTAAAGTTGGGGCACTTTTGGTGTGACTGGCTTGTTGATGAGCCTGTCTGGGCTCCCCTCCTGGCTGACTGTGGCTCTTGGTGTGTACCTGCAGGTTGCCATCCATCACCAAGCTCAACGGCAGCATCGTGGCCGACGGGGAGCGGGAGGACTCGGAGCGGTTCTTCATCCGCTATTACATGGAGTTCCCCGAGGAGGAGGTCCCTTTCAGGTAGGAATTCTCTGTCCTGCAGTGGAGAGCAGGGACAGAAGGGTGGTGACTGAACAGGAGATGGGAAATATGTGCCAGCTGTCCCATGAAAAAAACCATCCCTCACTTTCCTCCGGTCTTGGCTCCCTCAGTCTGTTTTAGCTGAAGTCGTTACATTATTGTTGTCTGATGATTTGTAGGGTCACTCCTGAGTCAGATTTGATCTTAAAAGGGCCTGTGTTTAGTGCCATTAAACAACAGGACTGTTCAGTTCATGACCTTCATTGTTTCTGGCCTCTCCCATGGCTCCCTTCATAACCCACCTGTGTTTGGGAGTGCCCAAAGCCAGGACACATCGTGCTCTCTGCTGCCAGGCCAGGGCGTCTAATCCTCTGGACCATCTGGTGTGTGCAATGTGGCCGGCAGTGGGAAGCTGTCCCCTCACTTTCAGGCCTGCAAATCACGAGTCTGATGGGTTTTCTTTGCCAAAAATGTCCATCCAATGATCTGTTCATCTTGGTAAACTAATGAACTCGGACAGATGCTGTTCAGTCTGTATCTCTTCTGTGCCAGCATCCACTTATTGCTTCTACTGGGCTGAGGAGGGATCATGGAACATCAGGCCACTGCCTGTACCTGCCCTCTGCCCTGAAACCCTCATGTGCTTTTGGACAGCAAAGCTTCATTGTCCATTTTTTACAGAAAAGGGATAGGACAGGAGTGTGTGTGTGGCTCTGAGGGTACAGACAGGGCTGGGGACACACTGAAGGTCACAGGTATGGCCTGGTGTGGATGACAGAGGTGCAAATGGAATCTGGTCAGTGTTTTCTTTGGCTTAACTCTCAGCTAAAATTGTTTTCCTAAAGCACTGGATATGTGACTTGCCAATCCAGTAAGGGGGTGGGAAGGCTGGAATGGGCGATGAGGGCACGGCATTTTGTGTGAATATTAATAGGGTCAGTGATTATAATATTTGTTAAAGGCATGCTGGGATCAGTTCAGAGGCAGAGGGCACTCATGTAGTCAGGGAGACAAGACAGCTGGTCCTTTTTCTGAGGACAAGTCCTGGCTTGTAATTTTAGAGGGCCTTGAAGCGTAAAAATTGAAGGAAATATTGGAAGGGATAACAGCAGAGGCAGAGAATGCAGGAGGGAGGAAGGGGAAGGGGAGACAGGGACTGTGAGCTCCCGAAAGGGATTAATTTCCATAACACTTCATATTTCTTGTGTTTGGTGATGACAGAATGTCCATGATCCATATATTGCTGGGAAGGACACAGTGGGGTACAGCTTGAGGCACTCATGATGCCAAGCACATGGGTTTTGGGAACAGTCTGTGTGTTACACATCACCACACACCACTGGGATCGGTTTCCAGCTGGGATCTCATGTAGAAGATTACTGACATCTCACCCATCCAAGAAAACCGGGCTGATTTTGGCCAGCACTCCAGCTTTATGCTAGAAAAATTACCTCCCCCTCGGATTTCTTAGCCTTTAAACACTGGTACTGCCTTTTTCATGGTCAATGGCCTCTTTGTCCGAATCTCTTCGTCTGTGCAGCGTTTCCAGGAGGCTTCTGCAGCTGCCAGAGAGGATTGTTCTGTCCTGGAGGGGTTGGGTGCCACTGCAGACTCCTTTCTAGTGAGGCTGCAGATGGCTGAGAGTGTCCCCAGTGCTGGCTTTGAGTTCCTGGACCCACGATCAGCAGCCCTTGTTGGAAGGGAGACCTGGCATTCTTTGCAGGGGGATTTTGTGTCTGGTTGTTGCTAAAGCTTCCCCTTCCTCACTCCCAGATCCGGTGTGGTGGCTCCAAAGGGGGTTTGTAATTAGAAACTCCTCGAGACACACATGTTGTGGCTGGGGTCTGACATCTGCATTGCAGTGCTGCCTCAAGCAGAGGGAGAGCAACCTGAGCGCAGAAAACTTCCCAGTGGGAGCAGCCCCCCTCCAGACTGCCAAGGTGCAGCCCGTGATAAGCTCTGTCACCAGAACCCCTCTGCTTGCTGCATTCCTGTCTGCAGCTGGAAGGGATCAGGCAGGCAGGGAGATGGAAGGAACAATTTATCTCTCTGGATGTCGTGGCTAAAGGGAGCGCCGGGTGTACAATCCAATATTGGCTGTCTCGTGGAGTGACATCCTCGCGTCTGGGGGGTTTTAATGAGCCCTCTGCTTGTCTGCTCCACCGTTCGTCTGCAGAGCATCACAGACGCTTCCAGCCAGGCTCAGGTCTTCAGCAGCCTCAGCATCTGCCAGGCTGCAAGGGGTGATTAGAAAAGTCCCCAGGGTGCCTATTATTGGGGTCCAAGCCAACCATGGAACAGTGTGCCTTGGTCCTGATTGATTCGAGGGCAGCCACTCACTCCCACTCCCCACTTTCTTTGCAGCTCCCATACAAGGAGCAGGCTGCAAAGCTCCTTCTGCCTTTCCTCAACACAAGGAAATTTCAGACAGCATTGCCTGACCCTCCACATATTTACAGCCCGTGTTTGGATAATCTCGGCTCTCTCATGGTGGTTCTCTCTCTCAGCTTGTTTGAAATTTGTCCCCCTTTTTACCCTCTCCCCACCATTAGCCCAGTTCACCCTTAGTGCGTGAATCATGACAGTAATTGTGACCAGCTGGCACAGAAGTTGTTGCTGGTCTGCAGCAGCAGAGATGCTGAGAATTAAAGGGATGTCCCAAAGGGGACTGAGAGCTTGAAGCAACAGTGGGTGGGTTCCTCTCTCCCTCTTTCCCATCGGATGTTGCTGCTGGCAAATCCTTCCAGAGAAAGAGAAACCCTCCCCACTGGTGCCACGTTGGCTGGCACTTGCTCTGCCTGCAGGTGGGTTAAATGTGGGGAGAGTGTTGTTTTCTCTCAGCACTAATGGCTTTCCCAGATAAATGGGGCTGATCCTACCACAGAGCCGGGCACCGTCCTGCCTTTGGACGCTCTGGTCGTGTCCGTGGGACTGGGGAAATCCTAGTGCCTTGTGGCCCTTACCTCAGTGCCCAGCAGACAGAGGGGCTGCTGTTCTGCAGGAACATTCCTGCAGGACTCCCTGGGGTCACCCAGCCTGCCAGATCCCATCGCTGCTCGGCGGGGGCCGTGACACCGCGCCGATCGCATTCAGCTCCGCCGGGGATCGGGAGCACAAAGCGCTTTCTGTGCAAGGGCTCTGAAACGTTACCTGTCCTCGGCAGCTCTCAGCCTTTGTCATCCCAATCCCATTGTGTTTTGTGCTGCCATTCCTCCTCTTTCCCAGCCAGGCAGGGAGATCCAGCCTGGCCCGATGGCAGCGATAGCAGGGGGGCGGGGGTGACACAGACTTTCCATAGCAGGGACCTTGGGAAGGACACTCAGAGAACTTGGCTGCAAGGACAAGGTGACAGCGGAGTGTGTGCCTCTTGCTAGTAAAATTCCCATCTTGTTTTAGAGCAGGTGTGAGGGATCAGCTGGCAAGAAGTGCCCTGTTTGTTATCAGCTCTCAAACTATGCAGCAGCTCACCTTGCTTCGGTGATCTCGATGATCTCGTACTCAGACGAGTGTAACATTTGGGACCTAGATGGCCTCTTGGAAAACAGCAGGAATGTCTGATGATCAGTTAAGCCGTGAAGCCACAGATACTGGGAATCTAGACTGAGGGCTGTGTCCTTTTTGTGAGCCCTGGCTTGGTTCTGGCACTCCTCAGTGAAGTGTTTTCACTGGAGCAGGAGGCGTAGAGTTGTGAGCGCAGCGTCCTCTCTTTCTTCCAAATCCCACTGCAGCCACGGCTGGGATTTCTGAAACTGTAGGAGCCCGAACTGTGCTGTTCAGTTTCATCAGGAAGCTGTTTAGAGCCCAGTCAGCTGGAACATCTCAGGCTGGTGGTAACTTCACCTTCCTCAGCAAGATACTCCTCCCTAGCGGGACACTGAGCTTGTGTCAGTGCCATGGTGCAGCCTGGGGACTGTGGGACAAAGTGACTGGAGTGCTTGGGCGTTCTGGGGCTTCAGGCCATCAGCTGGCATCAGGATCAACGTCGTGTCGTGTGGGGAACACTCAGACCTGGGAAATGTGCAGTGGCTGCACCGTAACTCTGGCCTTGTTGAATTTTCCAGGTATCACGAGCTGGTCACCAAGTACGGGAAGCTGGAGCCCTTGGCAGTGGTGGATCTGCGGCCTCAGAGCAGCGCCAAGGTGGAGGTTCACTTCCAGGACAAGGTGGAGGAGATGTCCATCCGCCTCGATCAGACTGTGGCAGAGCTGAAGAAGCACTTAAAAACTGTGGTGCAGCTGTCAACAAGCAACATGCTGCTCTTCTACTTGGACCAGGAGGCTCCTTTCGGTCCCGAGGAGATGAAATACAGCTCGCGGGCGCTGCATTCCTACGGCATCCGGGATGGAGATAAAATTTACGTGGAGCCCAGAATGAAATAGCCTTTTTGCCCACACCCACACACCCCCACACACCCACACACATGCATTGAGGAGTTTTTGCAAGGTTTTTATTTCAGTTGGTTGGTTGAGGTTTGGTTGTGTTTCTGTAGCAGGTGATTTCTTAGCCCGGAGGAAGTGCCCTGATCTGAGAACCATGCCCACCATCCACTGCAGGTGACCTTGAGGTGACAGTTGACTTCAGGACGTGTGTTTCAGTGTGGGCAATACCTTGATGTTTCCTTTGATGCTCCGGTATACTCGTGATTTGGCATGAATGGTCAGTTGTTCAAGCTAAACAATGCCAGGCTCCATAAGGGAGGAGACAGCTCGGTGCCGAATTTGACCTGTTGTTTTCTTTTCCTAAATTTTTTGGTGTTTTGCTCCACCAGAGCTCCCTTTGGCCTCGCTATCCAACTGTGGCTCGAGCTTGCTGTAGTATTTTCTTGCAGCTTGGTGCTGTCTCAACCTTCTGTTGTGCTCGAGTTCACAGGAACGATCTCCATCAGTATTCTGCTTGATTCAGAGCTCAGGTACTTTAGTGCATCCACTTCACCCCACTGGTTTGGTTTCTGTGAGTGCACAAAATGGGGGAAAGATAAAGAACTTCCTAGAAAGAAGCTTTCTTTTCAAAGCGCACACTCTACATCCACCTGATTTTGGGGGAAAGAACGAGATTTTGGTTGCTGTACCGATCTCACACGGTGTCTGCAGCCTGTGGGGATAAAGGGTGTGTTGGAAAGTGAATTTTGGGATGTGGTGGATGAGCGCTGCGCTGGAAGGGCTTTTAGAGGAACAGGTCAACAAGGGGTTGAAGAGCTGCTTCCCCCGTTGGCCATCGTCCATCCTGATGCTGAAGAGATGCCCCCTGCACTTCACCTTGTACCAGTGGGTGCTGCGAGTGGGATGGCTAAAATTCCTCTCCTGGGAGAGAGGAAGAGTCAAGTTCAAGTTTGTGTTTGTTGCTGTTGCACCAGTTCAAACCTAGCACTTTCCCCGGGGCCCCTGGCCGGGCTCCCTGCGTAGGGTCCGAACTCGGAGGATGTGTTGGCTCGGATCAGCCTCTGGAAGTGGAGGAGCAAAGCAGCTGGACTCACGTCGGGTGTTCAGCAGGTTTCACTCTCTCTCTTGGCTTCCCCCACGCACCCCTCGTAGGCATCGTGTGCTGCTGCTTCTCGTAGTCCCTGTTCTCTACTGCAGAGCAGATCCCCCTGCCTGCTCCGTGAAATCCTCCTTCCTTCCTCTCTCTCTCGTTTCGCTTTCCTGTGTCTTCCCTGCTCCAAGTTCAAGACTTTCCCGATTTCCTGGTTACGAGCAGCTGCACACCAGTTTTTGGAGCTGTTTTTGCAGCGAGGGCTCTCGTTACACGTGAACTCCTGACCTGAATTTTGAAATGCTCCCTTTATCCCCACGTGCACTTTCTTTCCCAGGATGCTTTTGCCCGCATCACCGAGCTCCTTTGGTATTCTTGGAGTTGTGTAATTGCTCTTCACATTTTACCTGGATTGTGGGGTGGGATCAGTGGGGAGGGCATGAACTATTATTATCTCTTAGTCTTCAGGTTTAGGAGGTGGGGATCGTTCAGAGGGGATTAGTTCCTTATCCAAAGCAAGGGTTAAAATGGGAGGATTTAAAACAAGTTACTAATTTGTGCCTCATCCCGCCGCCAAAAATAGCGATTTCTTGGCCCCGTTGAGATGAGCAATAGGGAAGGGAGCGAGATTTTCCATAGGTAGCACAGATTTTCCATAGATCCGTGGTACCTGTAAACTAAACAGCAGGGAGATAGTGGCAGTGTAACATAAAATGATGCTTTTATAATCTAGAGCTTTACTGAAGATGTATTTTCCATTTGGGCAGCAAAAATAATTTGCTGCCTGATAGCAGAACCCTTAAGCCAACACTTCTGTATGATATATACGTACCTACCAGTAGGAAAAGTTGTGGTTAATAAGATATTTTGTTATAAAGCAAAGTTTTATGAAGATATGGTTGTTTAATATTAGAAGCCTATTTCAGCCCTTGACCTCCAGTGTAAGTAGGTTATCCCGGAGTGGCTGCAGAGTCCGAGGCAAGCGACCTATGGGGATGCAAAATATCTCTGACCTAATTCTCCAGAGCAGTAATTGCCTCTGTGGGTGTATTTATGGCATTGTACCTGCTATTAATGAGATGCTGTAACTCTTGACCAACTTCCTCAGCACAATTAAGTGTCTGGGTTTCAGAGAAGGGAATAAACAAAGGCCATTAAAGGGTGGAATGCGATGATAAGGAAGATCCAAGTACGTGCTTTTAAGTTTGTTTGCCCACTAAAAATTGGGCTGTCCCTGGAGGGATCGGTGCTGTCACCGGCTCAGAACTGGCAGTAAATCCTGATTTTATTTGTGGCAGACCTGGTGGGAACTGGAAGATGGAAAAAGAGAACATAGAAGGTTAACGAGTGCTGGGGGTTTGGTGCTGACACCCAAAACTGCTCCTGTGGTCTGTTCAGGTCAGGATGTGAAATCACCACCCTGCCGCCTCTGCAGGGGAAGGTTTTTCTCAAGGCATTCACCTTGTGTGCAGGCAGTGGAGCGCTCATGGGGTAGAACCCAAAGATCTTGGCTGGCTTCCCAAGGAGAAGGACTCACCCCCAAAACCCAGAGTGAGTTTATGTTATTTATGAGTTATGAGCAGATGATCAGCTGTGGAAAGTGGGACCAAATGGCACACAACAGGGTGGCAAAATACCCCAGATCACTTTCCCTTCGTGATACCTGGTGGGGAAGGGTCTTGTGTGTGTGCCACCCAACAGGGGACCACGTCTTGGGGAGAGAGGAGAAGGTTCTGGGTGGGAGAGGGGGTTTGGGTGCTGAGCGAGGGTGCAGAGGTGGCAGGAGGTTTGATTTAAACCTCTGCCATGTCAGGAGAGGCCGTGTCCAGGCCTTGCCAGCGTGTACCCGCTTCAGCTAAAGGTGCCTGGGTCTGTCACATCCCCTTGAGAAAACAAAACAGATTTGCAAGCTTCCCTGGGTTTGGTGTCCTTCTATCCGAGGGCTGCTTTTGTCGAGAGCTGTTTTGTTGTTCCTGCTAGTTCACGCATCAAAGTCTGCCGCGGGCAGCCTGCGCAGGGGGCAGAGCACCAGCTCCACGAGGACTTGGGTGGCAGCTGTATACCAAAGTGTCCCACGGCTCCGTGTGCCAACGCTGTGCTCTTGTGGTTTTGGGTACGTTCCTGTTGAATATCCGTGGTTTTGGCCAGATGTTGCGGGCGGATCGCGTAACGAGCGGTGTTGCGAATACGCACAGGGTGCTGGCTGGCCTCTGCTCCCTGGCTGGGATTTGTTACCCCGTTTCTTGGGAGCTGCAGGCGTGCTGCTGGCGGGTGTGACCCGTGGTGGCTTGGAGGAAGTGCTGCTGGGGACGGGCTCTCGCTGCGCCCTCGCTCCTCGGGTCTGGGATCTGCCGGAGGCGCCGCGGCGGCTCTGCCTCCTCGCTCGCTGTCGGTGAGGTTCTGTAGGTTCTGTGCAAGATCTGAGAACGCAAACGAGGTGCTGAAAGCAGCCCAGAGGCTAACATCTGTATTCCTGGCAGCTGTGCCTGCCTCGTTTGGATGTGGCACTTTTGTAGGCAGTAGAGAGATGCCTTCCCCAGAGCAACGTTGGAGGGGCTTCAGCCATCTCGGGCCTTTGCCTCTGTGGTTGCTTTTCTGCAGTTCCTGGGAAGTTCAAATATAATTTAAACATGAAGATCTGTTCTTGCTCCCTATCAGTGTTGCATCCATATGTAATTTCAAAGCAAAAGAACTGTGAAGTCCATCTGGTTTTTTATCCTGGTTTCTCTCACAGGGGATACACCTCCCGCTCCCACGATTTGCCTTTGGTTTGCTCGCAGACTTAGCGGTGGAATTCAGGCCAAAATAGGTCATTGGTTTGGATCAGTTCAATAAACTTATGTAAGTTTTTACACAAAAAAACCCCAGTGTCCTGAGCTTTGCACTTTGGTGTCTCCTGAAGCAAAAATGTTTCCCGCTGTCACCCCAAAGGTGTGAGTGAAAGCTGCCGGGATTTTTCTGTCCTGTTGATGGTTGTGTTGTCTGTCCATGAGCTTGGGCACAGCCGCCTCACCTGTGCAAGGTGCCACCTGTCCGAAGGAGAAGGCACAGAGCTGAAGAGCTATTCCTCTCCTGGGCTGTGTTTCCCCATGACTGGGACTCATCCCCAATTCCAGGTGAGGAATAAAGCTCGAGCTCACTCTCTCTCCTCAGCGGGACTGGCCTTGGGGTTAAAACAAATTTCAGCCTCATGGCCTGCACCAAACGACCCTGGGGGAGGCAGGAGGAGGGAGATGCCCCTCTGGATGGGAAACATCTCCTGAGTAAATCCATTGCCAGGGCATCTCCCATGGGCTGGGCCAGGTCCTTGAGATGGGAACAAGACAAGGCGCTGCCTGCGGCTGCTGTGCCAAGGTCGCAGAAGCCCTTGTGGCATCTTTGAGTGCTTGTTTTTCCTTCAGGTCAGGCATGGGAGGAAGTTTTCTCCTAGAAGAATTTAAAAAAATAACAACAAAAAAGAAGCGTTTGGTTGTTTGGCTCCGATGTGCTCAGCACTGCATGATGGGAACATCCCCTGCCAGAGGAAGATAGGCTGGAAGACAAAGTCTTCCCCAAAGAGCCAGTGAAACCTAATCAAACTTCATCAGTGTACACTCGGCCAGGACAAACAGGACCAGAATATTAAACTGACAAAGGAGCAGAAGGAAACCTATTTTCACCAGTTTTCTCTGTGTTACAAAACAGAATGAGGAGAGTCAATTGATTTTCCTGGTGCTGGTCGTGTTTAAAATGTATGGGAGGGAAGGGAAGAGCCAGGGTGCAGGCTGGAAGTAATCTGCCCCTGCAATATCACTCAGTGCTGATATCCCCCTGCCCTCCTAAAATAGCTGTTGGCTTCGAAAAGGGTAAAAATAAATTTAAAAAGAAAAGATTCCTGCTAGCAAGGCCGTGCTTGGAGGATGGAGAGAAAGCAAATTCTGGGATTTGCTGTGGAGGCAGCGAGCTGCCTGGTGCCCTGATGTGCTAAAAGAGACTGCTGAGGTAAGAGACAGCTTTTTGGGGGAAACTTGCTGAACACGCTGCCAGGAGCACCCAGGGGAAAAAGTCTGGGTTTCTTGCTGGGCTGCTGGCATTCCTGTCTCCTCTCTGTTCCTGACACAGGGTGAGGAGCACGGGAGGAATAAAGACCTCCTAGCAGGGAAAAGAGGGAATAAAAGGCGCCCACCCAAAATGTCAGAAGGGAAAATCAGCCAAGGCCAGTCTGTTCTCCCACTGCTGGGGTGGGCGCAGTGCCTGTCTGACCTGAGCCTTGCTGCAGGCTGAAAAATCAGCTCTAACGTGGCTCTGCTGGGGCATCCTTCACTCCTCGGCTGCTGTTCCAGCTCTCCCTCTCATCCAACGTGGATATGAACCAACTCAAAGCAGTTGAAATCATTTTTGGGGTACGTTTTGGGCTCAAATGAAGAGCTGTGATCAGCCCAGATGCCAGAGGCAGGGAAAATCCCTGTGGAAACTGCAGTTGTACGAGTGAAAATGACAATAACGCTCACAGCAGTCCCCCAGCGAAGCTCCCCACCACCACCAGTCCTTCCAGCGTGGGTGGGAATGGGAACAGCAAGGAAACCCTCTCTTGGGTGAGTTTTTCCTTTTCCACCTGTAAAAGCAGGACTTGGATGTGAAAGCAGCTCCATTGAAAGTTCAGGGCAGCGCCTTTGAACGGCGCTTTAAGCCTAGCACTGTCTAATGCTAATCCTGTAACTTTATATAGATGGGCTTTTTTTTTTTCCCCCTTTACACAAAGGAGGAAGGGGCTCAATTCTTCCGAGGGTTGGGTTTTCTGTTCCCTGAGCAGCAGAGCGGCGAGCCCAGCTCCGTCTCGCTGGCATTTCCATCTGAATCCACCTGAAGGGGGTGAGCTTTTGGGGAAGAAAGAGGCTTCTCTCCCTCTCCAGGCCAGAATCTGATCTCCAGATTAGCCTGCTGGTTATCAATAGAGGAACAACAGTGGTGATTGCAACTCAACACTGCTCCAGCCCTGGAAGAGCCTTGAGGAAAACGGAGTTTTCAATTGGGAGAGCAAAGGACTGAGCCATCGTTTCAGTCATCAGCAATAACTGGCATGGGAGGACGGGCATGCATTCTCCATTGACATAGGATTTCGCCCTGCTCTACCAAGACTGGTCTAAAATTTCAGAGCTGATCGCTCCTCTAGCCTACGAAACAGGTCGGTAATTTTTTTTTTTTTCCATACCTAAAAATTTGTAGGTTTGGGTGGGATGTTTTAAATAATCTGTTCTTCGCTGTCTGTCCTGTTCCGCTCTTGTCCTCGCACTGCCACCGTCCCCGCTGGCCACTCTCTGCCCGGTCTCTCCTTGCAGTGACTCAGATTTGCAATCTATACAAAATTCTGTCGCTCTCCTTTCACCTTTCCAAGACAGGGGATGTGCTAAAGCTTTTTCTTGGTGGAATGAACTTTTCCCCGTGGAGAATGCGGTCGCGTTGGTGTGAGCGAAGAACTTCCCTTCCGTTGTGTTCCAAACTTCCCGAGAAATGGGAGTCAGGTGGGAGTGATGTGGGATAGACGATGGGATGTAATCCTGTGCCCTGTGAGTGTCCTCAGAAGGAGCCGGATCTGTTGATCCACATATTCCACAAAAACAGATCCGTGGGGAGAGCACGCAGAGTCGCTGGGTTTTGTAGGGAGGTTTTTAAAGCTGGGAAGGTGGGGAGGCTGCTGTTGGCACCCAGGCTGTCCATAATGCACACGGTCGGTGTGGGAAGCTGGCCACCTCCTTTCCCAGCACGCTGGGAGCACCCCAGACCTTCCTGGGAGCTCTGCCTGAGCCGTGCCCGTGCGGCACGAGCGGAATCGATGGGTGGAGAAACCAAAGCAGGTGTTTGAGCAGTATTTCCTATTGGATTTATAACGAGTAACAAATTGCATTAGCCACAGAAGGAATTAGAGCTGGCACAGGATTTCGCTTTCATTCTCTATCTGCTCTCTCTCTCTCATTGATTCCTGTGCAAGGAGCTGCCCGGCTGTGTAAATGTTTGTGCTCCTTCCATGCTCATCCAACCCCCTGAGTGATGCTTGTGGTGGCAGCCAGGGCAGAGGATTAGCTGCAGCTGAAGCCCCGGGACCATGGGAGCACATCACAGCTCTCCTGTCTGGAGCAGAGCTGCTCCCCCTGGGATCAGCCAGGAGCGGCCATCCCTGCTCTAAGTGGATCAGGAATTGCTCCTGTACCCTCAGGAGAATAAAGAGCCCACGGAGAGCCGTGGCTTTATTTACTTTCAACATGAAATGAGCTCTTCCAGGAGCTCCCTTTGGCACTGCAGGTGATTTGCTGTTGTCACCAGGGCATTCTCCTCACGCCAATCCATGGGAGAGCATTTCAGGGCTGCCCCGCAGGTGAGGGACCTCCAGCCCTGAGACATCCCTGTGTTGGCAGCAGTTGGGAATCGCCTCAAGGATGTGTTTTCCTACCAATGTGATGCATGGCTGGGTTTGTCTCCTTCCTGTAGGATGAACAAGAGATCATTTCTGGGAGCCTGGGTGGCCCTTTTGGTGATAACAGCACGGCAGAGAGGTGAGTATCTCCCATCAGGAAAACATTCCCCAGCTGGGCTGTGCCTAGAGAGCCCACAGGGTTTGGAAAATGACCCCAGATGGCTGGAAAACAACCCCAGAGGTCTGGAAAACAACCCCAGAGGGCGTGGGAAACACCCCCAGCTCCTTGGCTGGAGCAAGAACAACAACCAGGATGAACAGAGTGTTTCCCATGGGGATGGAGGGACTGAGAATCCTAAGAGATTGCACCTGGAGCATTCCAGAGGAAGCAGGAGTTTGGAAAATGTCTGTGTTAGGGCTGCTGAGCGGGTGTGGTAGTGTGGCACCAGCAGAGCTGAGGAAGAATTGAGGAGTGTCTGCTGAGCTTCGTGTTTAAAAAAGAAATAAAATCCATGTCTTGTAGCTGTGCCCTGGCTGTGATAACTCATCAGGTGGGTAACAGCTGTGAAATGATTTATTTTACTGCCTGGCAGGAGGAATTTTGCTGAGGCCCTTTGGATGTGTCTGTGGAAACAGAGTAGTGGCTTGGACACCATTAATGCCACCTCCCTGTATGTCCAGCAGGGCACTCAGGTCACACAAGTGTCCTAGGAAATCAGGATGCTGGTGGATTAGGACAGATTTCCCCTCATCTCCCTTTCCCCAGGGAAATTTGGAGCCTGTGAAGGGTCAGCCAGTGACTCCTCAATGCCCAGCATGGAGCATCCTCAGGATTGGGCATCAAGGAGAGCCCCTTCCCTGTCCATGGGAACACAGAGCAGGCTGGCCTCGGCTGGAGGCCCCTCAAGAGCTCAGGGAAGGGCCCAGGAAATGAAAGCTTGTCCTGAATCCAGGTGAACAGAGCCGGGATTGTTCCGAGCCCGGGGGCTCTGTCAGCCCAGATTGAATGTCGTGAGGCTTTCCTACATCAAAGAGGGGAGAAGGGGGAGGCAAGCCCAGAAAAATCCCCTTTTGCTCTGTGAGGAGCTGACTGGAGGAACAGGACATGAAATGACAGCGGAGTCTGGCCGTGGCTGGGACAGGAAGGGACGTGTGCCCTGCGGCCTGAAGTGGCTGCTGGTGCCTCGGGCTGATGGGTTTTAGGCTGGTAGAAAAGCAGCGGCTGAAGTGTGTCAAAACCATCTTCTGAAGTACTTCTGGGAGAGACAGTTCTGTTACTGGCAGTGCCTTTTAGCAGGAAGCTGAATTTGGCCGGGAAATGTTGGAGCAGCCGTGACCCCTCAGGCTGTTCCCCAGGCCAGGAGCCCTGGCAGGGGGGGAACAGGCAGGAGGAAGGTGGGCACTGCCAGGAACGTGGCTCTGGGGCTGGAATTGGGGCTGTTTGCTCTCCTGAGCACCTCACCACATGGAACAGCCAGTCCTGCCCGTCCTGGAGCAGGGATGGACCCGTTGTCCTCGTGTGGAGACAAGACTTAGGGGTATGACTTGGTGACAGTCCCAGGGGAGGCAGAAGTGCAGCTGTGGTGCATCTTGTGGTCACCGTGCCGTGCCCTGACTAACCTGCATGATGCTTTTTCTCCTGAGCCTGTCCCAGAGCCTGTCCTAAAGCCAGTCCCTCAGCCAGCAGCTCTGCCCTGGCTTCCAACACCCTTTGGCTGCTGATGTTGGGTTTGGTGCTGCTGTCCTGGGGCCTCTCTGAAGTCAGGGCTGTCCTGACACTGCCCTGGGTGACTCTTCTCCCTCTCCTTCCAGCTCACAGCATGGCAAGCCTGTATCCGTTCTGGCAGAACGACACCAAAACCCCCAAAGTCGATGATGGGAGCTCACCTGAAATCAAGATCTCTGTGCCATTCATCTTTTTTGGAGCCCCGTACAGAAGCATTTATGTAAGTGGAGAAAGCAGAGCTTCCCTTCATCCTTTTCCTTGCCATTACTGGCTGCATTTTAAACACGCTCTGCCTGTCGTCAGGAATTGGAAGATTTATTAGCAGCTACCTGACAAGTTCTTAGATTTCATGAACTGATAGGTTTCATGATTAAGTAAGTCAAAGGTATATTTAATGGGATAATGTTCATGGGAAAGGAATCTAAAAGGCAATAAATTTTCTTCGTGGGTGATTAAATGGCACAGCAAAGCGAAGGGCCTGACACCAGGGACATTATTCCTGCTCCATGACAAGAAACAAGAACATGCAGGACCTGCAGGGGGGAAAAGGGGGCAAGAGTTTTATGGGTGCCCAGGAGAAGGACAGGCTGCTGCTGTTCCCATGGCACAGCAAAAGCCTGGCTAAGGGGACACGGGGGCTGGGCTGAGAGGGGTCACCTGAGCTCACCTAAACCTTAGACAGGGCCTAAGTCAGTGTGACTGTGCCACATCCCAAGTTGGTGGGAGCAGAAGAGATGCAAAAGCTCATCCATTGCCCAGTTTGTGTTTGTGCACAGCAGCACTGGCAGAGCAGGAATCCCATTTCAAACCCTTGTGTGCTGGGGGATTCCAGCATCCAGGGCAGCAGAGCCATTGGCCGTCCACGCTTTGTGACGATGTCGTTTTGGGGAGCACCTTCAGCAGGCTCTGGGGAGGCTGAGGTGGCACCTCCCTGCTCTTGGGGAGCCCCAGGACCTGCCACAGATGACAAAGCCGAAGGCAGTTTTGTTCCATGCAGCCACCTGGGTCATGGCCATCCACATCCCTCAGTGCTGCGGAGCTGCTCTCCAAAGGCTGAGCAACCCCAGGAGCCCATGGCAGTGTCTCAGATTTGGGTCCCATCCTGCTCTGGTGGGTGCCTCTCCTGTGTTGACCTCTAGAACCCTATTTTGAAGACTTTTCAGGGGTTTGTCCTGCTTTTGGGGCTTCCTGCACCAACCCTTGACCACCGTGGGTAGGATGAAGCTGAATCTGTGCCCAGAAGGTTGAGCCGCTCACCCTCTGTGATAAACCCAACTCCTCTCACCCCACATTTCCTGGCAAACCGGCAGCTCTGTGCTGATTTATTCTGCTAAACCGCCTTTGCTCAGACAAAGTGGGGCTCTCCACGCAGGTCAACAACAACGGCGTGATCTCCTTCAACGCCCTGGTCAGCCAGTTCACGCCGGAGGCCTTCCCGCTGACCGACGGCCGCGCCTTCGTGGCGCCCTTCTGGGCGGACGTGCACAACGGCATCCGCGGGGAGATCTACTACAGGGAGAGCACGGAGCCAGAGCTGCTCCGCAGAGCCTCCAGGGACATCCGCAGGCACTTCAGGGACATGGCCTCCTTCTCTGCCCTCTGGGTCTTCATCGTCACCTGGGAGGAGGTGACGTTCTACGGGGGAAGCAGCACGACGCCGGTAAGAGCTGTGCTCCTCACGGGTGTGTTTCGTGTCTCGTCCCATCGTTTGTGAGTGA
Organism: Struthidea cinerea; assembly: GCA_013397865.1. Lineage (NCBI taxonomy): Eukaryota > Metazoa > Chordata > Aves > Passeriformes > Corcoracidae > Struthidea > Struthidea cinerea. The sequence goes on from VZTI01005530.1 coordinate 599,028, forward strand.
AATTGAGTGAGACACGTTGTGTTCCTGCTCCTCGCTTCCCTTCTGGGCAGAGGAGCACCACGGCCCTTTCATCCTCTCCCCTGGGAGCCTGTACGAGCCTCGCTCCCTGCTTTGGATCTTCAGGGAAGGCGTCTCCTCATCAGTGTTTGTAGGCAGTGGATGTAAGCGAGGCTCTGACACCAATTAGGGCTTTTTGGCTTGATCATCATGCACTTCTCGCATACAAATGCAGATATTTCTGATGGCAGCTCCCTGCCTGCACGGGAGACTGATCACGCTGATCAGAGTCACGCCAACGACTTGGCCGTGTCACATGGCCATCAACGTGTGAGCTGTATCTCGCAGGAGGGGGATGGCAGTGGGATGCTTGTCAGGGCACGGACAGCTTTTAAATATCTGGTGAATTTGTGAGCTGTGACTGCAGCTGATGGCGGGAGATCCGTGCTGGACTGCTGGCAGGGCCTGTGCTGGGGTGAAGACAGAATCAGAGTGGTTTGGGTTGGAAAAGATCACCTCAGGGACACCTTCCACTAGACCAGGTTGCTCCAAGCCTCATCCAAGCCATTCTTGAACAGCAAGCGAGGGATCCCAGCTATTGTCTGGATTGTTCAGGATTAGCCTGTGTGCTGTGAGTGCCAAAACCCAGCTTCTTCTGTCTCGAGGAGTTGGCTCTGATAAACAGTTCAGCTCCTTTCCATTTGTCAGAGAAGCCTGAGATTTGATGCATATTTTTTGCCAGTCCTGGCAGCGCTTGCAGAAAAACCCCACATATATATATTTATGTATTTATATATATATATATATTTGCAGACAGCAAGCAATATAGAGATCCGTGCATTGCCTGAAGAATTGCATTTGCAACACAATGCAATTTATTTTGCTACAGAGCAGCCTTCCTGCTCAGCAGCAGCCGGGGCTCGGGGTTGGCACAAGGAATAGCACCGTGCAACTTAAGCAGGAATTTCAACGCAATGCAGAAAAGCTGCAGAAAACCATTTTGGGAATGTGGCCTCGGGGAGGCTGCAGTTGCTGCCTGGAGATGCCACCTGAGCGAACGGGTTCGTTTTCTGAGGGCCTGGTTGGACAGAGAGGGTGCTCCACGGGCAGGAGCTCCAAAGAGGGGAATTTTGGGCGTTGATGGAATTGTTCCTCACGAGGAGATCCAGGTGTGAGATTCACCTCCTGCCGCCCTCCCAGAGGCTCCAGAGCAGAGCAGGGTTTGCTGCTGCAGGGAAAAGCTCTTGTGGCACTCTCCAAGTGCCACGTGTGACGTGTTCGTGATCTCCCAGCACGGCCAAAGGCTTGGCAAAGGTGAGCAGGAGGAAACCAGGAACGGGAGAAAGAATCCCAGGGAAAGGATGAGGAGTGGAAGTGGCTCTGCTGTAGCTCCTGCCCTGCCTGCCCTGGTGTGGACTGTGCCATTTGCAGCTGCTGAGAGGCAGCTCTGCCCGCCTCAGTCTCTCTCTCCTGACAGCTCCCAGAGCTGCTTCGCCTCCGTGTTGGAGATTTCTCCTGGCAGGGGCCGAACGTGCCTTGGAAGGGACATCCCCTGCGGGGTGCGGGCAGCGAGAGCAGCCCTGGGCTCCCCTCTGAGGCATCCTCAGGGCCAGTGGGTTTGCTCCAAGGGGATGGGACCCCAGCCCTCCCCTCCCTCCAGCAGCCACCAACTGCTTGCAGTGCTCAGGGCTGCTGGCAGGATAAGCCCTGGCGCTTCCCGGTGGGAAACGGTTCGATCCATGGGCTTTCCCAAGCACCTGGGAATTGTTTCTGTGGCTGTGGCTTCCTCCCCAGCGGGCAGTGCCCAGGTAGCCAGGCTCGAAGGGTCGCTCTAGGTTAATTAAAAGAGAAGCAGCCCACACTTTGTGCCCTGCTAAAATCCTGCTCGCTCAGAGGCAGGAGGAGCTGTTCTCGTGGCGTGGTCCCAGGGCAGGGATGGGAAGGACAGGAAAATGCAGGGAGCTGAGAGAAGGGACTGACTGTGCTCCCAGTGAGGAGCTCTGCTGCTGCATCTCCAGGGATAGAGGGGGTATCTCAAGGGAAGGAGCTGCTTCTGTCTTTCTGCACAGCCCTAAAAAGGGAAGTTGGGCTCTTCCCAGCTGGATCCCGGCTGGAACGTGCCTGGAGTTTGTGGGGCTGGAAATGCAGAGTCATTTCAAGCGAAAGGAAGAACACGAGCAGCGGATTTAGCAGGTAGGGAGGGGATTCGGCAGCCAGCAAAGGGCAGGACACACACGGCTGGCTCGGATGGAATCCACCCTCAGCAGCGTTGTAGGATAGGAACGTGGAAGGGAACCGGGAAAGAGAATGCAGGAATAAAGCTAAGATAGGAGATAACAGATCACAACCACCCAAATCCTGCCCGCTGCTCCTTCCCCATGAGCTTATTCTCATGCTGCCATCTATTGGTGCTCCCTTGGATCAGAGATGGTCCTCACACGCTCCCAGGTGGAGGAAGGAGCAGGAACGGGAGCTGCTGCAGCTGTGGCAGCAAGAACAGGCAGATTTTGGGTCTCATTCCACTTCTGCTCTTCGCCGTGAGGCTCCGCCAGGGCAGACATCAACGTGGCAGAAGGGCAGGGGAAAAGCAGCATCACCTTGTGAATGTGCCCGTGGTTTTGCACAGGTGAACACGTTCCAGGCTGTCCTGATCACAGACGGGGTGGCGTCCTTTGCCTTGTTTAACTACCACGAAATCAGCTGGACCACGGGCACGGCCAGCGGAGGGGACCCCCTCACCGGTCTCGGCGGGGTGATGGCACAGGTGAGGCTCTTGCTCCCGTATCCCCACCTCTGCTGAGCTCTTGGATGACCGCCTGTGGCTTTTCCCAAGGTGTCCGTGCTGGCTCAGGCCTAGAACTGGCCTTGAACGGGGCACGGTGGGATGAGCACTCCAAAACTCGGTGGTGGCAGCAGTGCCACAGCCAGTCCCTCTGCCTGAGGACGAGGGCATTCCTGAACAAGGGGAGTCTCCCTGCAGTGATCCCTGACTTTATTTTGGCCACTCAATTCACACAGCCTCAGATCTGTATGTACACACATATGTATCTATACAAACATAAACATGTAAATACACATCCTTTCTGCTTGTAGTGCCTGTTTAGCTTTTCACTCACATCCAAACTACCTGAAAAAAAGAAATTCAGACTGCCTGAAAACAGAAGTCTCCAGAAAGAGCTGTTAAAACTAAAAAAGATGCACTCAGGGGGGAACAGAGAAGTGAGGAAATGCAGCATCGCTTTCCCGTTGCCGAGATGGGTGATGGAATTTGCTCTCTCTCTCTGATTTAGGCTGGCTTCAATGGTGGAAATCTCACCAACTTTTTCAGCATCCCAGGCTCCAGAACCCCAGACATTGTCAATATTGAGGAAACAACCAACGTAAATGTCCCTGGGCGCTGGGCTTTCAAAATAGATGGCAGAGAAATAGACCCGGCCAACGGCTGCAGCCTGAGAGGTAAGGCAGAAATGGCATCGCTCGTCCCCAGATTTTGGGGTGCAGCGTAGCACAGGGTGATGCTGTTGGGGTGCTGCATGATCTGTGCTTTTGCCAAGGCACCCCCGCGAGCTGCAGCTGCAGGGGCAGAAACGCAAGAGAGGGTTCAGCCCGTGCACATCTCCGAGTTCCCGCGATAATTGGTGGCAACAGGAAAGACCCGGGGACAGCAATTTCCTCTGGCCCATAAATTAAGGAAGCTGATCTTGTGGTGCCAATTCCCTTGTTTCTGCAGGAGGAACAGCAGGTTTTCCAGGCAGGACAAATGCCACGTGTCTGCAGCAGTTACAGAGTCTGTGCCTGACAGCGCGGGGCCATAAAGGGATTAATCGATGCACACAGGGGCTGCGCAGGGACTCTGCTGCTGAAGGATTATTGCGTTTCCATTTGACAAATAAAACTGTCAGGAGCACGCACTGTGCTCCAGGAGTCTTTCCAGCAAGAGAGGATTGTCATTTGCTGACGGACACCAGAGACATGTGGCTTCTTTATGTCCTAGTTTAGGACTGTACTGAAGGTCCACGAGACTCCAAGGCTCTTACAGCTCCAGCAGAGTTTTGGGTCCAGCTGCTCCAGCGTTTTCCAGCTGCTGACCCCAGGAAGAAAGGCTGGACTTTGCGGAGAAGCTGGAAACCAGTCTCAGCTTTGCAGGTGACAAGAGGAGCACGAGTAGATCCCGCCACGGGATTTAAATTTCACGGTGAATGGCTGATTGCCCTCCACGAGAGGAGACGCAGCACGAGGTGTTGGATCCCAATGACACCCCTTTCCCAAATTCCCCACACCAGGATGCTTGGAGCGTGGGCCTTGCCAAGAGGAGACATTTGTTGCGGGGAAGCAGAAAATAGCTTTTTTTTTTTTTTTNTTTTTTTTTTTTTTGTAGGAGGCAGGGAAGAGAACAAAAAGTTTAGGAGAGGTAAACTCAGGCAGCGCACGGCAGAAGCCACGCGCCGGAGGAGTGTGAAAGATGGCCAGATGGAGGGGACAGAAACTCTCACGGGGACTTGCCACCCTTGTTCTCCAGCCTTCTCCCTGCCTCTCCTGTCTGTCACCAGCCAAACCCGCTCCTCGCTGGTGGTGTAACGTGTCTGCTCCGTCTGGGGCTGTGCGATCACTCAGCGCTCCCGCTGGGGCTCGTGTGTGGGGTGGAAGTTGCTTGTCAACAGCTCTTCGGTGTCGTGACTACTACGAGCTCTTCCTGAATGGGAGTAAATTGCTCCTGGGGCTGCTGATGACAGAGTGACTTTCTGACCAGCAGGGTTATGTGAGCAGGGGAATCATGGAAATGGCAACAAGGCTGGAGGACGGTGCAAGTGCAGCAAAAGTGCTGGAAAGTGCCTCCAAACGGGGCTTTTCCTTTGGGAAAACAGCACAAATGCCTCTTGTGCCCTGCAATGCTGAAGAAGAACCAGAGTGGTGGGTGTCCAAAATGTGTGGAACAGCCTTCAAGTTTTCCAGCCTGTGTGTTGCAGCGCTGACCCCGGATTTGTGACAGCACACGCAGCATTCCAGGGACTCGTGGCGCGGGTAGGACTCGAAGAGGATGCACCATGCACTGGAAACGAAGCTTGGGATTTGCTGAGTGGCTCTTGCTGGGAGTTTGCACAAGCAAAGCAGCTGAGAAGCCCAGCAGCAGGACACGGTGGTGGTGGTCTCCATCACGGGAGCAGCAGACTCCCCAAGGGTGCACTCAGAGCGTGTTTCTGTTTCAAGAAGTGATGTAGCGTGGGTTTTTCCCTTTCTCTCTTTCTAGGACAGTTTCTCCGTCAAGGGGAGATCTTTTGGGACAACGCCAACTGCACCACCAAGTGCCGCTGCCTGGACTTCAACAATGAGATCCTCTGCCAGGACGTGGCTTGTGGCCCCTTCGAGGCGTGTGAGACGAAGACCAAATTCTTCCAGTGCGTGCCGGTGGAGAGCAGCACCTGCGTGGTGTTCGGAGATCCACATTACCACACCTTCGACGGCTTCCTCTTTCACTTCCAGGGTTCCTGCTCCTACCTCCTCGCCAGGCAGTGCTGGCCAGGCTCCCAGCTGCCCTACTTCAACGTGGAGGCCAAGAATGAGAACCGAGGCGGCTCCTCCGTCTCCTGGCTGAGGGATATTTTTGTGGAGGTCTACTCACACAAGATTGTTCTCCCCAAGGGCGGCTTTGGGAGGGCAAAGGTAAGAGCTCTGCTGGAAGCGGGGAACTTGCCAGGTCGGCTTGTCTGAGGCAGCAGCAGGACCGCGCCGGCAGCCTGGAGAGCGTGGGATGGCACCTGTGGGCCTCCTGTGTCCTGGGGATGGGCACGGGGCACAGGAAATGCCTGTGGCTTACCAATGGCTGCCCCTCTGTGCGTGTCCCCACCCCAGTACCCCACAACAGGACTGTCCTGTCTGTGTCCCAGCACGAGGGCTCTGCTGTTCCACGCGCTGGCTCAGCCGCCGGGTGTTGTCCCTGCAGGTGGATGACCTGGTGGTGTCCCTGCCCATCTCCCTGGAACTGGGCGCGATCAAGGTCTACCAAAGCGGCCTGTCCACCACCCTGGAGACTGACTTTGGCCTGCTGGTGACCTACGATGGACAGCACTACGCCTCCGTGTCCGTGCCGGGCTCGTACATCAACGCCACGTGCGGGCTGTGCGGCAATTACAATAAAGACCCCGAGGACGACGTCCTGCGCTCGGACGGGAGGGTGGCCACGTCCGTGCCAGAGCTGGGCGAGAGCTGGCAGGTGCCACATGCCGAGCGCAGGTGCTCCACGGGCTGCCTGGAGAACTGCAGCCTCTGTGACCCCGCCAGCGAGGCTCTGTATTTCACCCCCGAGTACTGCGGCTTCATCAACAAGAGCGGGGGGCCCCTCTGGGAGTGCGGCTCCGTCGTGGACCCCACAGCCTTCGTCCACAGCTGTGTCTACGACCTTTGCAGCGCCAGGGACAATGGCACCGGGCTGTGCCAGGCCATCCAGGCGTACGTTGCCGTGTGCCAGGCCCTGGGCATCTCAGTGGGAGAGTGGCGGAGCCAGACGGGATGCGGTGAGTGTTTGGGAGGAGGGGAGCAGTGCCAGGGGTTTGCCTGGGTGCCCAGGAGTGTGTGACAGGAGGGGGAGGAAATCCAAGGGAGGGAATTGCCTGAAGTGGAGGGAGTCGGGAGAGAACTGATCGGTCCCTCCTCTCCATGGCATCGCGCCCTTGCTCCAGCAAAAGTGTGGCACAAGCCAGGCACGAGGCGGAAGCTCCACGTTGCTCTGGAGATCATCAGCTGCCATGAGGAGAGTTGGAGGCTGGACTGGAATGGGGACTGGTTGGTCACTCCACCATCCTCGCAGCCTTAAGTAGCTCTGGGCGGCTCAGTGGCTCTGGGGCTATTTTGGAGAAGCCCAGGACTGGCCAGGGAGGCCTAGGAGGGAAATGGAGGGGCGAGTCCTACCACTGAGGGGCTCACGGGTCACTCTGTGTTGTCTCGGCTGTGGTCAGTGAGAAGGTGGCAGCTGACCCCGAATTGTGCCATAATGTGGTCCTTCTGTTTGTCACCCCTCTGCGCCCACAGCGGCGGCCGTGCAGTGCCCGGAGCTCAGCCAGTACTCGGTGTGTGCCAGCAGCTGCCCTGCCACCTGCTCGGACCTCACGGCCCCGCTGGCCTGCACCTCCCCCTGCACCGAGGGCTGCGAGTGCCCCGAGGGCCACGTCCTCAGCGCCGACCGCTGCGTCCCCGTCCAGGGCTGCGGCTGCGACGTGGACGGCCGCTACTACGCCGTCGGGGAGTCCTTCTGGGCGTCCCCAGACTGCACTGTGCAGTGCCACTGCGAGGCTGGCGGCGATGCCAGCTGCTTCAACACCACCTGCCCCGAGGGAGAGATCTGCACCGTCGAGAATGGCTACCGGGGGTGCTACCCAAAGCGGGAGACCGTGTGTTTGGTGGGGCAGGACCAGGTGCTGCAGACCTTCGATGGCATCACCTTCCCCTACCCGCTGGAACAGTCCTACACGCTGCTCAAGACCTGCCCAGAGAGGCCGGACTTCATCGAGGTGGACATCAGCCAGAAGAAGGCCGGCTCCGCTCCCAACGGGCCGCGCGTTGTGCGGGTCCAGGCGGCCGGCCAAGAGGTGAAGATTGCAGGCACAAGGCTGTCAGACATTAAGGTAAAGGTGCTGCCCGGGGACACGATGGGAGGTGGTGGCGTGTGCTGTGATCCAGTGGAGAAGGGCTCATGGGTCTGTGGCTGTGGACACCACAGTGGCACTTGAGCCGTCACGTGGAGGCCCTTTAGGTGCCTGTGAAGTTGTTGCCACAGCACTGCTCCTCCTGTTTGCTGAGGAGGGTTTCCTGCCGCCTCCTCCTTCTCCTGCAAGTTGTTTTTTCCCTGGAAGAAAAATTGCTTGTTGTGGGGCAAAAATCAGAGATACAGCTGCATGCCCTCACTCAGAGGAGGCTCTGGGCCTTGGAGGGTGGGTGTGGGTCAGGAAGTGTTTAATGTGCATGGTGTGGTTGGGCAAAGCCGCATCACCCTCCCTGAAGCCTCTTGACCTTGTTCCTTGTAGGTGAACGGTTATGACGTGGGGCTGCCCTATTTCCACCCCTCTGGCCGCCTGGAAATCTACCAGACTGACAACAGCACCGTGATGGAGTCTGAGGGGCTCCTGACCATCAGCTACTACGACTCCGGCCTCCTGGAGATCCTCCTCTCCACCTCCTACTTCAACTGCACCAGTGGCCTCTGTGGCCTCTTCAACGACAACTCCAGCGACGAGTTCAGCCTGCCCAAGGGCAAGTTCACGGACAACCTGGAGCTCTTCCTGGAGAGCTGGACCACCTTCGATGAGATCTGCAACGGGGAGTGTGGGGACCTGCTCATGGCTTGCAACAACGACTCGGAGCTGCTCAAGTCCTACAGGAGCCGCTCCAGCTGCGGCATCATCAACGACCCCACCAACAGCTCCTTCCTGGAGTGTCACAGCGTGGTCAACGTCTCGGCCTACTACAGGACGTGCCTCTTCCGCCTGTGCCAGAGCGGGGGCAACGTGTCGGAGCTGTGTGACTCGGTGGCACGCTACGCCAGCGCCTGCAAGAACGCCGACGTGGACATCGGCCAGTGGAGGAGCCACAGCTTCTGCCGTGAGTCCGCCAAAGCTTTTCATCGCCCAGGGTGGGGAGAAGGGGGCTTGGAACCCGCCAGATCCAGGCAGAGTCTTTTTGTCGGGGATTTGTGGGCGTGCGGAGGCGGAGCAGCTTTTCGCGCGGGATGCTGGAATCACAGGCAGTAGTTTCTGGTGCCAGCAGAGACAGATTTCCCGGGGAAGCGGTTTCAGGGTGGCATTTCAGGAGGCAGCAGAAGTTTTATGGTGTGCCGTAGGAGCGTTCCGGAGCCGCAGATGGTGTCTGGCGGTGCTGTACGCCGCCACCAGAGGATAATTTGAATAACACTGGGTTTTAGCTGCCACTGTAAACTTGCCGTGGATGGGAGAACACTCATAATTCAGAAGCAAATGTGAAAAATCCCGAGTGTGGAAATAGGTGGTGGGGAGGCTGTGCCTGTCTCTGCCTCAGAGGTTTCAGAGAGGTGTTTGTTTGGGGAATAACAGGAGGAGGCATCATTTGGCACATGGCAGGACAGGGCTGAGATGTGAGGGGGTCGATGGCTGAGGGGAGAAGGGGTTGCAAAGGGAACGGGATGAGCCAGTGGCCACAAGACGCTGGGACTGTTTCCCCTTTTCCGCCTGAATCGGTCACCACCCGCTTTTTGCCTGTTCCTCACCCTGTGCTGTCGGAGCTGGGGGCTCAGGCTCTGTGTTTGCCGGCCCTGCAGCTCTCTCCTGCCCAGAGAACAGCCACTTTGAGGAGTGCATGAGCTGCGTGGAGACCTGCGAGAGCCTGGCCTCGGGCCCCGTGTGCAGGGACACCTGCTCGGAGGGCTGCCAGTGCGACGAGGGCTTCGCCCTGCGCGGCACCCGCTGCATCCCCCGCCGCGAGTGCGGCTGCAACTTCGAGGGCCGGCAGCTGGCCACCAACCAGACCTTCTGGATGGACATCTCCTGCCACTTCCTGTGCTACTGCAACGGCTCGGACAACAGCGTGTACTGCGAGAACGTGTCCTGCAAGGACGATGAGTATTGCCTGGAGGAGAACGGCCTCTACTACTGCCACATCCGCACCGACGCCTCCTGCATCGTCTCGGGCTACGGGCACTACCTGACTTTCGACGGCTACTCCTTCGACTTCCAGAGCAGCTGCGAGCTGGTGCTGTGCACCACCATCTCCCGGCCCATGGTGGAGCGCTCGGACACATTCCCGGCGTTCACTGTCACAGCCAAGAACGAGGATCGGGACACCTCTCTGGCCCTGTGGGTGAAACAGGTTGAAGTGGAGGTCTTTAATTACAACATCGTCATCCACCGTGCCTACAAATACACCGTGCTGGTGAGTGCAGGACCACGAGGGCTGTGGTTATTTCCGCAGCTGTGACTCCCAAACTGCAGAGCGATTCCCTAGACATGGCCTGCAAGGTTTTCTGGGGGTCAGGTCATGCTTGGGATTGTCCTAGGGTGCTTTTGGAGGGGGTTTCTGTTTTGGCTGCCTTGTTTTGGGTGTGGAGGTGAGGTCAGCAGGGACCTTGCTCTGGGAATGCTGAGCCGCCCTCATTTGTGTCCTTCTGTGGAAGCTCCCACCATGACTCCCACTCACAGCGTGCCTTGTTTCCTCCCTGCAGATCAATGACGAGCGTCTCTACCTGCCCCTGAAGCTGGGCCAGGGCAAAGTGAACATCTTCGCCTTCGGTTTCCACATCGTGGTGGAGACCGACTTCGGGCTGAAGGTGGTGTACGACTGGAAGACCTTCCTGTCTGTCACCATCCCACGGGGCTTCCAGAACCTCACCTACGGCCTCTGTGGCCGCTACAACGGCAACCCCGAGGACGACCTGGTGGCCGCGGGGGGGACACCGGCCGCCAGCATCAGTGACTTCGTGCAGAGCTGGGCCAAGCGGGACGCGTTCTGCCGCGTGGGCTGCGGCGACCGCTGCCCGGCCTGCGGCAAGGTGGAAGGCTTCTGGAAGCCCCAGCAGCTCTGCAGCCTCATCCCCAGCCAAAGTGGCGTCTTTGCCAAGTGCCACAGCAAGATCAACCCCGGTTTCTTCTACAAGAACTGCCTCTTCGACACCTGCGTGGACGGGGGGGCCATGCAGACAGCCTGCAGCTGGCTGCAGAACTACGCCAGCACGTGCCAGACTCAGGGCATTGCCATCACTGGCTGGAGGAACTTCACCTCGTGCTGTAAGTGCCACCCTTCTTTTCCTGGGGTGCCAGGGAGGGGGAGGCCAATGGCCTGGCGGCCAGTCCCTCCCACAGTTGCTGGGTGAGGTGGGTGAAGTCTGGGACACTACATTATCTTGGAGTTGTTGCAAACTGCATGTGGTACAGCAGGAGCAGGGATGGAAAAGGGGAAGCCTCGAGCTCAGAAGGCATCAGCAATTCCCCCATTGTTAACAAGGGATTGTATTAGTCAGCCTCAAAGCCAGCAGGACGTGTTTGCTCTAATGAAGCTGCAGCACCTTGTCAATAAGATGACGATGTGCTGTTCAATCAGGCTCCTGAGGATGGGGACTGCATGCCTCCCTGGCAGCCAATCTGTCTGGCAAATCAGATGGGAAGTAATTGTCTTTGCTAACGAGACTGACAATTAAATTTGTGTTGTTTTTCCCTTCTAACAAGCAAGCTCATGGCTCAGGGGCCCTGCTCTCACAGGGTGGTGAGGCCACAGACTGGCACCATGCAGGACAGGTCTGAATCAGTCCCTGGTGGGGAGCCAGGTTGGTTTTGTCCACGGAGCTAATCTGTGTCTGTTCTGTCCCCTGCTCAGCTGTCAGCTGTCCCCCCAACAGCCACTACGAGAGCTGCGTGTCCCTGTGCCAGCCCCGATGTGCCGCCATCCGGCTGAAGAGCGACTGCAGCCACTACTGCGTGGAGGGCTGTCAGTGCGACCCCGGCTACGTCCTCAATGGCAAGAGCTGCATCCTGCCCCACAACTGTGGCTGCTACTCCGATGGCAAATACTACGAGGTATTTGCAGCTCTCGGGGCTTGCTCCCTCCCTCTGGATGATATTTCTGGGCAGAGTTTGAGCAGGGATGACAGTCAGGCTGGGCTGGTTGCAGGTCTAGAGAGGAGAGGGATGTCCTTCCGTGGTGTGCTGCACAGGGAGCCTTTCTATCCAAAAAACCCATCATGCAGTTGTTGGGTGAAGGTGACCTGGGTGTCAAGCACAGGAGGGAGCTGGTCGAGGTGGGATGGAGGAAAGGGTGGTGACTGGGAATGGTGGTTACTCTTTGATGAGTGCCGAAGTCCAGCACTCTATGATCACATTGTTCTAGGTATTCCACACATGGTAGATTTACTGTTTCACATGAAGTTTGGTTTGTCGTAGCTGCTGGATGTCACGGAGGAGTTTGATGCAGCAGAGCGCTGTGCTTACAGCGTTGCTCACGTTTTAGTGGGTTCTATTTTGTGCCAGTGAAACTGTTCTGTGGAAGCTGCCTTTGCTCCATGAGGAACCAGTACTGGAGTACTGTCAAATGGGGTTGGTGGCTGGCAGAGTGCAGGAAAGAGGCCGAGGAGGTATTTTTAGCACTGTGGTTTTTGTGTGTGCACAAGAGGTGAGGGAGGTTGTGGTGGCAGCGCAAAGGTGCGTGTGGGTAGCAGCGATGGTGCAAGGTAGGTGCAAGCTGCCAGCGTGTTCTTTGCACATTTTCCTCTGCCCTCATTGCCTGCTCTTGCTTGTCGTGTGACTGAGGGCTGTAAACCTTGTCCCAGACATCCCCAGAGGGCGATGGGACAGCCGGTGATGGGTCCCTCTTTCAGCCCAAGCAGCTCTTCTGGAACGGGGACTGCACCCGGCGGTGCCGCTGCTTCCGGCGCAACCTGATCCAGTGCGACCCCCGGCACTGCAAGTCGGACGAGGAGTGCGCGCTGCGCAACGGCGTCCGCGGCTGCTTCAGCACCCGCAGCTCCTTCTGCCTGGCGGCCGGCGGCGGCGTCTTCCGCACCTTCGACGGCGCCTTCCTGCGCTTCCCCGCCAACTGCGCCTTCGTCCTCTCCACCATCTGCCAGAAGCTGCCCGACTTCTCCTTCCAGCTCATCATCAACTTCGACAAGTGGTCCTCGCCCAACCTCACCATCATCTCCCCCGTGTACTTCTACATCAACGAGGAGCAGATCCTCATCAGTGACAGGAACACCGTCAAGGTGAGGTCTCATCAGGGGTGTCCAGCCGCTCCGGAGGTGGAAGGGAGTAGTGGATGGCAGTCCAGGCTGCACAAGGGTCTCCACAAGGGCCCCAGACAACTGTTGATGTTTTCACAGCTGGGATAGTGGGGAGCAGCCGTGGAATCATTTACGAGTGGCTCACCCACATCCGTAGGCAGATGATGGGAGGGATGTCAGCTTCGTGCCTTCTCTCGCGCCAGGTGAACGGAAGCCACGTGAGCATCCCCTTCGTCACGGGGCTGTCCACCAAGATCTTCAGCCAGGAGGGCTTCCTGGTCATCGACTCCAGCCCCGACATCCAGATCCGCTACAACGGCTTCAACGTCATCAAAATCACCATCGGCGAGCGGCTGCAGAACAAGGTGTGCGGCCTCTGCGGCAACTTCAACGGCGACCGCACCGACGACTATGCCACGCTGCGGGGCAAGCCGGCCGTCAGCAGCGTGGTGCTGGCGCAGAGCTGGAAAACCAACGGCATGCAGAAGAGGTGAGTGGACAGACAGCCCTTTCCCACCAGGTGGGAGTGGGAATGGGAGCATGAAAGGAGCCCCCACGACGTGTCCGGTGCCCACAGCTGCAACGAGCTGCAGTACTCGCAATACGCCGCCTCCTGCGACAACGTCCAGATCCAGCAGCTGCAGAGTGACAGCTACTGCCTGAAGCTGACCGACATGAAGGGCTTCTTCCAGCCCTGCTACGGCCTCCTGGACCCGCTGCCCTTTTACGAGTCCTGCTTTCTGGACGGCTGCTACAACCACAAGAAGGTCCAGCTGTGCGGCTCGCTGGCTGCCTACGGAGAGGCCTGCCGGACCTTCGGCATCCTGGGCACCGAGTGGATCGAGAAGGAGAATTGCTGTAAGAGAACTGGGGCTGTCCAGGTCGAGGGGAGCCATGTCCCACTGGGGAGAGGGGCCGGAGGTGGCTGCCCTGCGGTCTGAGGGTAAAGGTTGTGTTTGTGCTGTGTCTTGTGCTGTTTAGCAGGAGTGGTGGAAGATCCCTGCGTGGGCGCCGACTGCCCCAACCGCACCTGCGAGCTGGACAACGGCGGGGAGCTGTGTGGCTGCATCGAGCCCCCGCCCTATGGGAACAGTGAGTGCTCTGCTCCTGGCCCTATGGGAACAGTGAGTCCTCTGCTCCTGGCTGTGGGGTCAGTGCCGAGCTCCGTGTTGGGCCATCGTGCCACCGGGGCTTTGGGAAGGGACGTGCCGAGGGCTGTGACCTCTGCCATGACGGGTTTTCCTGACCATGCACAGTTCAGGAGGGGAGCAGAGAGCAGGGAACAGCTTTTCTGGGGCACACGTTATGGGCATCTCTGTCTCGGGAGCACTTTGAGCAGCAGGGATGTAGGAGGGGCAGGGCACACCACAGGAGAAGATCCCAGCCCATTTCTGGTGGTGGAGAGAAATGTCAGTGGGCGATTTGTGGTGATCTGAAGTTGTCTCATCTCCTCCTCTAGCCACCCATGACATCATTGATGCGGAGGTGACCTGCAAGGCCGCCCAAATGGAGGTGTCCATTTCCAAGTGCAAACTATTCCAGCTGGGCTTTGAGCGTGAGGGCGTGCGGGTCAACGACCGCCACTGCCCCGGCATCGAAGGGGAGGACTTCATCTCCTTCCAGATCAACAACACCAAAGGCAACTGTGGCAACCTGGTGCAGGTGAGCTGGGACATGGGGCACACAGGGCTGGGAGTGTGGGACAGTCCAGGGGTGGGGCAGGTCAGTGCAAGTGGTGCTTGGGAGGTGCTTTCATGGGCTGGGGGTCAAGGAGAACAGAAGAAAGTTTTGTAGAGTAAGGATGCAATTCCAAGCCCTTTCTGGCCAGAGGTGGAGGGGCAGCAGGGCCCTTGTCACCCAGCTCGTTTCGAGGTGCTCATCAGGAGCAGGGAAGCAGGGACAGCTGGAATGAAGCAGTGCCCTGTGCTCCCTCTGCAGTCCAACAGCACTCACATAGTGTACAAGAACACGGTGTGGATCGAGAGCGCCAACAACACGGGCAACATCATCACCCGGGACAGGACCATCAACGTGGAGTTCTCCTGTGCCTATGAGCTGGACATCAAGATCTCCCTGGATTCAGTCGTGCGGCCGATGCTCAGGTAGGAGCAGGGCCCATTACACAGATGGGTGAGGCAGTGCTGGTTCTGAAGCAGCCTCACTATTTTGGGGTTTGTGACCTTTCCTCCACCTGAGCCAGTATTTTTTTTGCCATCGTTAGCGTGATTAACCTGACGGTGCCGACACAGGAAGGGAGCTTCACCACCAAGATGGCCCTGTACAAGAACTCGTCCTACAAGCACCCGTACCGGCAGGGCGAGGTGGTGCTCACCACCCGGGACGTGCTCTACGTGGGGGTCTTTGTGGTGGGGGCCGACTCCAACCACCTGATCCTGATGCTGAACAAGTGCTACGCCACCCCCTCGCGGGACAGCAACGACAAACTGCGCTACTTCATCATCGAGGGAGGGTGAGCGACCACGAGCCCCGATGGTTTTCACGGTGTCTGTTGGTGCTCAGAGGGTGGTGGCATCAGCTGGGACAAGGACCTTTTGGCCAATGAGATGGTTGGTCAAAATCTGGAAAGGGTGAGGAGCACTGTTGTTAGAGCAGGAGTTAATTTGCTCGGTGTAGACGTAGCCAGAAGCCCTGCGTGTGACAGAGCACCAGGTGCAGTGAGCAGCACCTTGTGTCAGCAACTCCTGCTCACAGGAGATGAGGGAATATGGATCATGGCACAGGCATTTCGGGAAGTGGGAGTACAAGTTGGGAGCGCCAGAGAGAGGTGACAGAGGCAGGGCATGACACCCTTGTCCAGACAAGCCATGGCAGGGTCTAAGCACCCCACTGTGGTACCTGGGGTGAGGGACCTTATGGGGACAGGGACCCCTTGAGGGAGGGTCCCATCACAGGAGGGTGGTGCTGAGCATCAGTGCTTTGCACAGGTGCCAAAACATGAAGGACAACACCATTGGCATAGAGGAGAACGGGGTGTCACTGACGTGTCGCTTCCACGTCACCGTCTTCAAGTTCATCGGGGACTACGACGAGGTTCACCTGCACTGCGCCGTGTCCCTCTGCGACTCCGAGAAATACTCCTGCAAAATCGTGAGTGGGGCAAGAGCAGAGGGGTGGATTGCTTGATTCGAAGGGCTCTTCCAGAGCGTAGTGAGCTCTGCTGATGGGGCATCGGAGAGGTGACCAGAGATGTAGCCCTGGGGGTGAGATGGGGGGTTGTGTGTCCCTCCAGGCACGGGGAGGAGATGCTCCATCACAGGCAGGTCACCTCGGGACCTGTGCTCTCTGAGCCTGGTTGCAGGGTCCCTTTGGGAGCTGGGACAGCTGGAGGGGCACAGAGGGGGCCCAGGCAGAGGGTGAAGGTGACAGACATGGTGTTTATCCCCGAATAGAACTGCCCTCAGCACACGAGGATGGCCAGTGCCTTCGCCGAGGAGTCCAAGGAGCAGATCCTCTCAGTGGGGCCGATCAGGAGGAAGCGTAAGTGTGGGACCCCAGGGAAGGCTGGGGGGGCTTGTCTGCCGTCCCAGCCTCAGGCAGCCAAGGATCAGGGGTCTGGGAGTGTGGCTCAGGTGTCCCCCTTTGCTGTTTGTGCCCAGGATCGGACTGGTGCGAGGACAACGGGGGCTGTGAGCAGATCTGCACGAGCCGGGCGGACGGGCCTTTGTGCAGCTGTGTGACAGGGACACTGCAAGGGGACGGCAAGAGCTGCAGGGGCAAGTACCGGGGTCGGGGTGGGCACAGCACGGAACCGCCACCCCCAAACCGAGGGGCTGTGGGACGAGCAGTGCGGGGAAGGTGGCTGGGCCATGGGATGTGCTGCAGACAGGAGGGGTGTGGAGGGCAGGGAGCCACATGTGCGCTGTCCCTGTCACCTGAGGGCTGTGAGGCCACTGCTGGCAGGTTCTGAAGGGCCGGCAGGGAGGTGATGGTACCTGCATGGTGCAGGGTGGGGTAAACGCCATGGGCAGAGTCTGGGGGCCCAGCAATGAGCTCGGGCACGTGGGTGGGCACCAGACTGGCACGATTTGAGGGGCACCCACTGCACACGTGCCAGAGCCCCGGCTCACGTGGGTCTTGTTGTGTTGGCAGCCTCCAGCTCTTCAGGGGAGCACCGTGCCCGAGTGACCCTGCTGCTGGCGGCCCAGCTGTGGCTGTGGCTGCGCTCAGCTCCGCGGCACCTGACCTCGTAGGCGCGGCCCCGCCGCCCAGCCAAAAACTGTTCTCGCGTCAGCCTGAGTCTTTGTAGGGTAGGAGACAGCCCCCCCCGCAGTGGCCACGCTGCTGCCAACCCGGCCACGCTGCGAGGAGGCAAAGGGACGTGACCTGGAGAGCGATGGGACGCAGACCCGGACGTGAAGGGGACACGCGGCCGGCGCAGCGGCAGCAACGGCGAGGCAGAGCTGGATGTTCGCCAGCAGCGATGTGGGACTGGGGTTTGGGATTTTTTTGCAGCTTTCCATCGTTGATGTGGACTCAAGGAGGGGTTTTGCAGCTTTTCCCCAGGCTTTCCCTTGTGGGGTGCACTGTAGGTGGCCCACACCGCTGTCGGTAGCGTGGGACAGGATGGAGCGCACGTTGTCCCCTCACGTGGACAGCTGTGGGTCTCCACTGTCCTTGGCAGCTGCCACCAGGCTCTTATGAGCTCACAGACCCAACCAGAGGTAGGTGTTGGGGCACAGGTCATGGCCAGAGCAGCGCAGTGCCATCACTGGATGCTGTGACACCTTGGGACCGTGTCACCCTCTGACTCTCCGGAGCAGAGGTGGTGCTGAGGTTTGGTTCAGAGAGCCAAACTCATCCATGGGGGTCTGGAAATCTTGGCGCTGTGCTGTGGTGGTGAGAAGCTGGTGCCAGTACTTGGGAAGAGGTGCTTTCTGGTGGGCAGGAACAGCAGTCTGAGGAAGGAGGGATGGAATTCCCTGCCGTGTTTGCGTGGTGCGCAAGGGTTGAGGGTCAGAGCAGGGTTGGGGTCTGCGGGCACAGGGCAGCGTTGGGGTGCCCGGTGGAAGAGTGGGGAGCAGCCTCGGGGTGCTGGTGGGTGTGGGGGGGCTGTCTGTGTTGGTGTCTCGTCTTGTGTTTGTACTCTGTGAAACGGCTGCGTGGGAATAAAAAGTGTTGTAATCCTTCGTAAGCATCGGCTCCTGTGTGATGGGCAGAGGATGGGGAGCAGCAGCAGGGGCTGGAAGGACACCAGGGCTGCAGAGAGTCCCTGGGAGTGGTGGGGAGGGAGTTGTGGGGTGCCAGGCAGGGGCACACCAGAGCTGAGGGCACGGGCCAGGGCTGAAGTGTGTGTCTGGCGGGTTTGCCGTGGGATGGGCTGGGATGCAGGGCAGAAGGAGCAGAGGGGATTGGGGTTCTGGGGCAGCAGGAGGGCAGCTGGTTCCCCTTGCCCCAGGAGAAGAGGTGGGTAGCAGGATGTGGACTCTCTGTGTGTTCTCTGCCTCGCAGCTCCCTCTCTGTGCCTCCGTGCCCTCTGTGTGTGTGTTAGCTCTGAATTCTCTCCTTCACCCCTCTTTCCTCCCTGTGGCTGCCTCTCTGCTGCCTCACTCCCCCATCTCTGTGCCTCTCTGCTCCCAGCCTGTGCCTCTCCTGGCTGTCTCTGCTCTCTCTGTCCTCAGTCTCTGCTCTCCCTGTGCCTCTCTGGGCTTCTTTGCCATCCCTCTCTTGGCTCTGTGCTCACTCTCAGCTGGCTCCGCTGTCTCTCTGCCTTTGGTCTGTTTGTGCCTCTTTGTCCTCTCTCTCCGCAGGTTTGCTCTCTGCTCCTTCTGCATCTCCCTCTCTGCTCTCCAGGTCTCCAGGCTCTCTCTCCAGTCTCTCTTTGCCTCCTCCTGCCCTTACCTCGGTGTTAATGAACTGGTGAAGGATGACAGGAGTGTGGCGGTGCTGGCTGGGCCTTGCTGGGTGAGCAGGTGGGTAAAAACTCACGTGGTGACACAGAGGGGTGGCGGGGAGCGCTGTGAGGGGGTTATGGTGGTGTTAATGGTTTTCCTTGGGTCCTTGTAGGGTTTGACAGACTGTCCAGAGAGCGATGGTGAGGGGAGAGCCCGGCTGTGGGGATCACACTGACCACAGCACTGGCCACAGCTTCGTGGGACTTAACGATCGTGGAATCACACAACAGTTTGGGGTGGAAGAGGAAGAGCCCTAAAATCCCATCTCATTCCACCCCTGCCACGGGCAGGGCCACCTTCCACTGTCCCAGGCTGCTCCAGCCTGGCCTTGGGCACTGCCAGGGATCCACAGCTGCTCTGGGCACCCCGTGCCAGGGCCTCCCCTCCCTCACAAAGAATTTCTCCCCAAAATCCCATCTAACCCTGCCACCTTTACCCTGAAGCAGAGCTGGCTTTTGCCACTTGAAATCCAGACTAGTCTGTAAGACCGGGCCTTGGACGCCAAACTCTCTTCGATTTCAAGCTCTTCAGGTTGTAACTTAATGTTTCAAATCAACCTAATCACACGCAGAAGCCTAATTAGCAACTGTCAGATGGCCCCGGGTAAATCCAGCCATGGGAGCTCAGTCGGGATGATGTAAACCTGACTTAAAATGCTACAGCTGTGTTTAAAAGGCAAAAAAAGGGAAAAAAACCCCCCAAACTCTCCCTAAACTCAATATTCCAACTACTTATGTTTTCTTTTGCAGACTTTTGGCTAATTTAAGCCAAATTTATTAAAGATTGATTATTCACCTGGGTGCTGCTGATGATTAAAACCGAACCCGGGGTGCTGTGTGCTGTTAATGATTTGCCAGCCCAATAAAACCTCAACGTTTCAAACTGTGTTGGTGTCTTTTAACTCCGTCCAAACTCTGCAGCTTCAGGAGGGGAAGGCGTAGGGGGACAGAGGGACGCCGAGATTCAGCCAGAAGAGATGGAGCTGGAGAGCTTTGTCCTGCTCCAAAGGCACAGGGATTTCATCACCCCCAAATCAAACCGGGCACAGGAGGAGCTGATGGCCAGGGCAGGGCCAGGGAGCTTTGTCAGGAATTATTTATGGTGACCCCAAGTAACACAAATGAGCCAGAGAAACCACAGATTTTAATGCCTGACCCCAAAAATGATGCAATGTAACCCCAAAGTGCTCAGGAGAGAGGCAGTTTAACCTCACGTAACCCCCATGACCTATAGTGACCCCCAAATCTTAATTGGTGACCTATAGTAACCCCAAAAATGACCTAAAATAACCACAAAAATGATCTAAAGTAACCCCAAAGTGCACTGGAGAGAGTGAATTTGAACTGTAATAACCCCAATGATCTATAGTAACCCCAAATCTTAATTGGTGACCTCAAGTAACCCCCAAAATGACCTAAAATAACCCAAAAATGACCTAAGATAACCCAAATTTTTTCCTGTGAGAGGGCGTTTGACCTCAAGTAACCCAAATGACCTATATTAACCCCCAAATCTTAATTGGTGACCTCAAGTAACCCCAAAATGACCCCAAAAATGACCTACAGTAACCCCAAGGTTTTCTGGAAAGAGTGAGTTTG
>VZTI01005531.1:0-78919 GCA_013397865.1 Struthidea cinerea
GTTGGAATGCATTTATGTTAGTGGAATTCTATAAATTATCCTCATTAAGAGGCATGGTAACAACAGGCTGGCGTGGGATTCGTCGAAGTTTTGCGTTGCACTTTTTGCCTTGGGTTCCCAACCCAAAGCGCTTCAGAGGCACTCGCTGGGTAAAGGTGAGGAGCAAAGGTTTGCTGAAAGTTTAAAAACCAGAGAGAAGGGAAGTGGAAGGCTGGCATGAGAATCTTGGAATGGTTTGGGTTGGAAGGGACCTGAAAGACCATCTTGTTCCCACCTTCCCACCATGGGCAGGGACACCTTCCGCTATCCCTGGTGGCTCCAACCTGGCCTTGGACCCTTCCAGGGATGGGGCAGCCACAGCTTTTCTGGGCAGCCTGGGCCAGTTCCTTATCACTTTTCCCAGCAAAAAGATGCATGGTCTCCATGGCTGCCTGTCCTGGGACTCCTCACCAGGCCAGCCAATGCCGAGGCTCCAGCGTGGTCAAGCAGTGCACTTGTATCACAAAATTCAGCTCTGCTGTAAGTACAGATGTTGCAACATCTGCTTTACGAGCAGGCAAATAGAGGGACAGGCAGGGAAGGGACCTGCCCCAGCCTCTCACTCTTCAGCCTCATAAATCTTGAGTTGACTTTGTAGGATCGCAAATCAATTTTTCCCCGAAGACAAATTTTTTTTTGGTGATGTTTTTAATGAGGTCTCTAAGCCTCGCCTTGTCATTCCGTGGAATCAGCATCAGGCAGGATGTGGATAGGAAAACAGTCAGGAAAATCACGAAAACAATATCAAACCTCTGGGTTTGTAAAGGGTTCTTGGAGTACAGTTTGGCCTTGTCCTTGATGACCACAAGATCACTTTATGAACCCTATAAAGAAGAGCTTGGATGGGGGGGGTTTGCCTTTCACCAAGCCAGGCTCAGAGAAGAGAATCAATTGCATTGCCTTCAGTAGCTGGGGGCAAATGCTTTTAACGGGCAGGAAAAATGGGGCTTCAGCAAATGTACTTTGAAACAGAGTCACAGAATGGTTTGGGTTGGAAGGGTCCTCAAAGACCATCCAGTTCCAACCCCTCCCATGGCTCCACTAGACCAGGTTGCTCAAAGCCCCATCCAACCTGGGCAGGGCAACAAAAATGTTCAAATTAAATCAAATCCCTCATTCATTTCCTCACTGTTATTGATTTTTATTTATCAATCGGCCAAGAAACATTCAGGTGCGTCAGATATGCCTTTAAAGTATTCCCACAGCATCTGTGTTTGCAGTGCCAATCTTAAATCTGGTGTCCTCAGTTAGCTGGAACAACAAATTAAAAGAAAACATCCCCAAGCCTGACCTGTTCCCTGATAGCTCAGCATGAAGTGCTGTCCCACAAGTGCCACAAGAGTTTTCCTGCAAATCCCACCGGTCCAGCACAGGAGAAAGAGAAAGGCGGGTTCATGCTCCGTGGAAAGAGGGTATTTTCATTTCAAGGAAGATTTCTTTTCATCACAATACCTGGTAATACCACCCATTATTACACAGCTAAAACGCTCAGCCTTTGAACCCAGGAAATGGTGTAGGACTCGAGCACCGGGCTCTGTCCAACTCCATTTGTGCTGCCACAATTTAAGCAAGGATTTGAGGAGTGGGCTCTGAATACCCACAAATTGCAGAACAAACACTGCTGCTGTCATTATTGATGGTTTGTGTCCTTGATACAAGTGCTGCATCTCAAGGAGAGGAGTATTCAGGGATGGTCCACTGCTGACTTTCCTGGCACCCTTCATTTCAGAATTGTTTGGTGAGTGCTGCAGGCTTTGAATGAAGATGCAACATTTCATTTACTCCCCTCTTTTCTTCCCTGGAAGCTGTGAAAGGATGAGAGCTGTGATTGTAATTGAAAACATCCCAACAAAGCCTCAAAATTATTATTACTGAAATTAAAAATCTTATTCTTTAGCTACTGTTAGGCTTCACCTTGACAAGCCATGCCTGACCTTCAAAGAAGAATTTCGTGGCTAATAATAAGAAGAATTTGATAATTTAGTTGATATTGACCATTCCTTTTCCAATATGGTCACAAAGAAATCTCAGTCTTCTAATTGAGAATTTAATTTGCTTTGGCCTGGAATCACAGGGAGGAATTCTGGCACCTCAGTCTTGCCAGTGGAGCTGGATGCTCCCCATTTTAGGGATGTCTGACAGTTCCTCTCAGAAGTCTTTTCCCTCAGTTGATTGATACTTCAGCAAACAATAATTTGGGGGGTGACATTTTCCGTGCCAGTTTTCTGCCTCCTCAGACTGATATTTTTAAAGTTCCAGCCAAAATTGTTGGGAGCAGGAAGCTGGAGAAAAACATGTTGTTTTCAATACTAAAATATTTCTCCCAGCCTGTCTACGAGGAGTTTTGGTACCTCCCTGCTGCAGAGCAGGGATCTGAATTTCAGGAAGGGGGCGTTTTTTGCGCATATCCTGCCTTTTTTTTTTTTTTTTTTTTTTTTTTTTTTTTTTTTTTTTTTTTTTTTTTTAATCTCCCTGTGGAAATTTCCCTGGCTTTTCTTAATTTACAGACATTAAAAAAACTCAAAAACCAAAAAAAACCAAGACACATTTGGGAGAGATGTCACAGCATTTGAAAGCTGAAGCCCTCAAGAGATGCTGCAGGGGATGTGTTGTGCTGCTCCGGCTGTGCCTGCCCCAGCACCGCGGTGTGTTTTCCAAGAAGACAGGGATGCTCCTTCCCATCCTGGCTGATGTTTGCTCTTTAAAAATTTGGGAGCTGGGTTCTCCTGGAGGTTTAAAGTGAATTTAAAGAAGTGATTCAGGACAAGCTGCCCTGCTAGAAGGCAAAAAAATGAAAAAAAATCGAATTTTAAGGGGGAAAGAAAGAGAATGCCGGGACAGAGAGAGGGGAATGAGAGAGGGAATGGAGGAGAAATGTTTTAGAGCTACTCAGAGACATTGGAGGGGGAGATGGGGCCAGGGCAGTCAGACTCTGGTGATGAAAGGGAAAAATAATTCCCGTGTCTTGGTCCAAGGACAATTTGTCACCCCACAAGCCAGCAGGGTGACTGCTTAAATCATGGAATCATCGTATCCCCGCACGGTTTGGGTTGGAAGGGACCTTAAGGATCACCAATTTCAACCCCTGCAATGGGCAGGGACACTTCCCACTGTACACAGCTGCCGCCCTTCTCCTGCTCCCTGTTTCCAGCATCCCATACACAGCACATGATCCTGCAGCTCCTCATTTCCAGGGAACACAGCTTGGAGCGCAGCAGCCGTGTCAAAGTCCCCAGAACAAAGTGCTTGGCGGTGGATTCCAGCACTGCCAGCAATCCCGGGGAACGTCCCCTTCTGCCGCGTCAGGTATTAGAGAAGGAGCAAGGCACACTCGGGGAGGGGAAAAGAAAGGAAATCAAGCTTCTTTCATGTATTCTTTGTAATTATTTTTCCCCTGTTGTTCCGAATTCGAGTTTTTAAAAAAAAAAAATAAAAAGGGGGAAAAAAAAAAAAGAAAGAAAGGAAAAGAGGGCTCTAACATTTACTGGCAGTAATCATTGCACCATCTGCTCCGGGAGCTGCTTCCAGAACACACGTTCTCAGCTGCTGAGCAGTCAGCTCCCCATCCCTTCCTCTCGGAGACAGGGATGCCAGCAGTTCCTAAACTGTAACAGCATGAACAAGCCTTTTCCTTTTTTTTTTTTTTTCCCCCTCCTTTTTTTCCCTTTCAGTTGCTGGAATTTTTTTTCGAAAAGGCAGGAGGGTTAGGATTTTTCACCAGATTGTTTCTAAGACCAAGCTCTTCCCGACTTGAGGTTCTTCATCTGAGCACGTGCTGGTGGTAAAAATGTGGAGAATTTTAATATTTTGATATTTCGGAGGGCCCCAAGGGGGGTTGCTTTGTTGTAGAGCTTCACTGGCACCTGGGCTGCTCTCAAGGATGGATTTCTCCCATGTTTCTTCTCCCAGGAAGTTTTCCTGGTGGGATCCCCTCCCTCCTGGGCATGGACGCCTCTGATTTCTGCTGTCATGATCCATAACTGAGCTCAACTCCAGCTTCTTCCCGTTCTCTTCCGCATGCCAAGTCAGCACTGAGCTGTTCAATATCCCTGCTGTCCTCTGACAGCCCAAATCCATCAGGGAATCACAGGGTATGAACAAGGAGGAGATTCCTCACCACCAAACGGGCAGAAAAGTGCCCTCTCCGGGTTCCTGCATTGCTGCCCCTTGGCTGGTGGGGAGCAGAAGCTCTTAAGGACATATTTTGAGGGCAGAGGGTGACATTAATTAGCTCATCCTGTCCTTGGATGTTTCTGTGTCACTGACTCCCCAGTCTGTGGCTCTTGCTCTCTCCATTGTTGTTCCTCTTGGCAATAATAACCCACGGTCTCCGTTTGTACATTTAAATTCGGGATGAAAAATCATCCCTCAGTGCAAGCCCCTCTTCAGCCCTCCCGCTGCGGAGCCAACGCTTCCCAAAGAAATGAGGCAGAGTGGATGCAGAGCCCATTAGGCCTGTCCCAGGAGGCAGGGATCTATATCCTTACGGATGTGCTCACGGAGAGAAAGCTGCATTAGGAAAAAGAATTCCTGCTTGACCGGCGGGATCTGCGCTAAACCACACGGTTGGAAATTCGGCTTTGCAGGGAGAAGGGGCTCTGTGGGATGGCTGTGTGTGATTTTATCTGGGTTTCACTGCAGCAGGAGCAGATTTACTCCTTTACAAGCAGGAGAAATGGGATTTCTCTCTCAGCCTCGTGCACTCGCTCTCAAGCTGTATGGGTATTTTCCCACATGGAAATCAGGGTTGGGATTTTTTTTTGGATCAGCATTTAATCCAGCTGGACTGTTGTTTTCCTACCC
This sequence comes from Struthidea cinerea, assembly GCA_013397865.1. Classification (NCBI taxonomy): domain Eukaryota; kingdom Metazoa; phylum Chordata; class Aves; order Passeriformes; family Corcoracidae; genus Struthidea; species Struthidea cinerea. The sequence goes on from VZTI01005531.1 coordinate 4,843, forward strand.
AGAAATCAGGGTTGGGTTTTTTGGGCATCAGCATTTGATCCAGCTGAACTGTAATGCACAGCACAGAGCTCAGAGCCTCAAAAGCACTTTGGGAATATCCCTTGTTCCTCAAGGCAGTGCCTCGTGCACGAGCCTCTGGATTTTCACAGGCTGCCACAGTCCCACCAGTTCTTTGCTGCCATTTAAGAAACTACAAATTTCTGGGGTCAAACGGGTCGGACAGAGGATTTATAAAAAATATTTATCCTCCTCATAACAGGGGATTGTGACACAGGGCAGATCAGATGATGGGCAGAAGTAGTTGGGAAGACAAGGAATGGAGGATAAAATGAGGAAGCAGGGAAAAGAGAAAAATGGGAAGATGTTTGGACCTGAAAGGGCTCCCAAATATTGGTGCCGACTGCAAATTCTTCCTGTGCAAGGGGAGCCAGTCCATCCACTGACCTCCTGTTGCTGTTAATGGATACAGGAGCACCTCACAGTCCTATTGTTCCTCCCTAAATGATTCTTAGATGTCGGGTTGTGTGGTAAAGGGAAAGAGGAAGATTCCCTGCAGGATGGCTGATTTTTAGGACCAAAAGCCCTTTCACACCCAGGGATGGGCAGGTGCTGGTGTTGTCACTGGGTGAATGGCCGTGTCACACGGGCGGTGCAGGACGCGCTCAGCCATGGCACACAAATCTTTGCTTGCTGGAGAAAATGAGGAACAATCCATGCTTGGGAGGCTGGGAAAGAGCGAACTGAATGACCTCATTCCTTCCATGGATGCACAGATGCCAGGAGTGGGGATTAAGGGCAGCAGATTTGAGACCATCCGTGGTGTCAGGCACGGTTGGAGAGGCCACGCTGACTTGTGAACTTGGATCTGTCGCTTGGACGAGGGTGGGAAATCCTTTCATGTGTTTTTCCTGCCCACTCCAAGTTCGCTGGGTGGTGGCACCCCTGTTGCTTCCCCTGGAGAAAGGACAGCCCGGCAGGGCTGGCAGCTGCTGGTGCCTTGATCACAGCGAGCTCCTGGGCTGAGCGCCCTCGTTGCCTCCAAAATCCCTCCCAGGCCCCCCACGGAGATGGACACAAGGAGGGAGCCAAAGGGAAGCAGTTGTTCTCCAAAGGAAGGAGTCAAGGGGTGTTGCTAACGCTGGGATTCCTCGGAGCAACACGTCCTGGGGCAGCTGCCGTGCCAGGAGAGGCACCGAGCCACGTGCAGCTCCTCCAAATGCTCCGTTGGCTTCAAGGAAAGAAAAAGGCGGGGGACAGGGCAGAGACCCCAGTGGAGGTGGGGAGGTGTTTGGGGGGGCCCCGTCATTTCTCTTGCTTGCTGTAACAGCCTATAAATGGACAATTTGGAGGTTTCATAATGCTCTTAATTAGGACAAACTTAAAAAGGACCACTTGGCATCCTCGGTGGTGGGAGCCATGTGCTACCTGCAGCAGGCCAAGTCCAAAATGAAACTGATTTTTCTCTCTTACCTACATTCTGCATTCAGGCAGCTGCTCCTAACAGGTGCTCGCTCTCTTCCTAGCAGATGGTGACAAAAAATGGGTTTGTTGGCAGGTTCTGCCACGGAGCAGCCTTCTTGTCACACATATTGATGTGTATACAAACACACACGTGTTATCAGGTGTTGGGTTGCAAAAGGAATATTCTCCTTCTGAGAGAAGGTCACTCCTGTGGGGGGTTTAGCCAGGATGGTCGGTGCTTCTCTCTTTTGTCCCCTGGGTCCAAAGGCATTTGGTGGCTTTGCTGCCACATCAAAACCCCGCAAATATTTGGCCATTAGTTCAGATCTGCTGCTGTACCTGAAGGTGTTTTAGGAGGAACATGTGGTGTTAGGCTGTGTCCCTTCATATTTATCCATAACAGCTTAAATAGCAATTAACAAGAAACCGGGCAGGTTTTAGGCGGGGAATACCCCGATGTTTTTCTCCTTGCTCTTGGTTGGGGTAATATAATAGAAATGCAGAAATCAGAGAGTCATAGGATGGGTTGGAAGGGATCTTAAAGATCCTCTCATTTCAAGGGTCTCCCTCCTTAAGTAAAACAACCAGTTAAAAAGGTGCAGTGGAATAGAGACACAGCAATGCCTTTAAACAAAGAAATCCAAGTGCAGGGCTTTATCCTGGGAATGCACTCAGGGCTCCGACTGCTGAAGTGATTGAAGCTGCAGGGAAAGCACCCGGAGAGGATTTGTGCTGCATCCATCACCCAAAGAGAGGCAGCTGTCAAACAAATCCCTTTGGTTCTTGACTCTGCTTCCACCTCGCAGATTCTGCCTGGTGAGGGCTGTGAATTTGACAAAATGGTGCAAAGCAATGCCAGGTTTGGGGAACTGGGGAACTTTTCCTCCTCCTATTCCTCGTGCAGGGAGCACCAGGCAGAGCCATCCTCACCCTGCTTTGCTGCTCATTTCAAAGGAGCAGCCTGAGCCAAGTGAACCAGATGAGGGTGACATCTGGCCATGGAGCCTCTGCCAAGTCACTGCTGTTCTGTAGCTGGCAGGGAGATGATGTGCTGCAAATGCCAGGTTCTCTCTGAAATGTAAAGTGCATTCCCTGCATTTTCTTTGCTTCCTCTCCAGCCTCAATCAGCGTGGCATTTTGTTTTACTAACGGCCAAATTCAAATCTCCTTTCCAGACGCATAAACCCATTCCAGTGGTGGTGGGTGGTTTGTACAACAAATGGAATTTGACCCTCAAGTCCAAAATGGTCTTGTATTTTCTAAGCTTCCTGACAAATTAACTTGTTGACTGTGAGTCTCATTCAAATCCCAGCCCCTGTGGGGTGTGTTTGTGCTGAGGGTTGCTAATCACATGTATTAGAATTGTTTGTACCTAAACTCTTCCAGGAGGGAGCAGGCAGAGCTTGGGGCAGGTGGAAAAGCTAAAGAATCTTTGGAGGTTTCCTTCACTGGTACTTTTCTGGAAGCCTAAAGTGCACCCCTTTAATAAAAAAATCACTAGAGCTTCTCCTAAAGCTTGGGAAAGAAATCTGCTGCTCATAAAGGGTAGGGACACTTAAAAGAAAGCTTGTGGGGTTGGGACTAGATGAGCTTTAAGGTCCTTTCCAACCCAAACTATTCTGTGATTGTAGGTGCCCTGTAGACACATTTACTCCCCGTTGTGTCCAGAAAGGAGCTGAAGGTGTAGGATTTACTCTGTTTCCTCATGAGGCATTTTTATTTTCACCCTTGCTGCTGAACTCTCAGCATTTTTGGCAGCTGCAAAACGATGCTGGGTTTGCAGCTGATGTTCTACCCAAGTGCATCTTTTCCTCCTCCTCTGGTAAAACAATTCTGCTGCACCGATTTTCACAATTGTAGAAGAAAGGGGATTGTGTTTAAACATTCCTCAGTAATTGACAGGCTGGGAAAACTGGGAGTGTCCAGCCTGGAGAAGAGAAGGATCCAGGGAAATACTGGCGCCCCTTCCAGTGCCCAAAGGAGCTCCAGGAGATCTGGAGAGGGACTTGGGACAAGGGCCTGGAGGGACAGGACAAGGAGAAATCATAACAATTTTATTTCTAAGTTCATCAAAAGTTACCCTCTATCTATGTCATAGGTGATGCCTTTTCCTGGTCTTAAAATCAGGAGTCAAACGTGGTTAGAAGGGAAAAAGGGATTTTACCTTGGTATTTATTTTAAGGATCCTTAGGCGTGCCACGCCCAGGTCGAATGCAGCTCCGTGCACACCGCAATGCACACCACCAAAAGATCTGGTATAATCTTACTGGTCTTACTAATTAGCATATCTATCAAAAATTCCCCAGTGGGAGGCTTGAGTGAGCCCCCCTCCCCAAGGAACCTTCCCCTGGATGGTTCTATCTCAGTTTACAAAATGTGTTCTGGAGAGGACTTTGGTGTCTGGGGCACACTGATCCCTAACTACGAAACCTCTAAAATGTTTCATCTCCTGGCTTAACAAACAAGTCCAAGAGTGTAGGCTAAAGCACTAAGAATACAGAAGTTGTAAAAAGGCATGACAGGGGTTTAAAAGGAAAGGCAAAAAATCATCATGGCATCATAGAAATATGTGAGAATATTTTGAACCAAAATCAAGTTTTATCAGATTTGTCAAATAAGGGGGGACCTTTGCATTGAAAGGTATGTGGGGATACCATAAATAGTGGGAAGCCACCAAGTTGATCAGAGGGGCGGAGCATGTCTCCTGTGAGGAAAGACTGGGAGAACTGGGATTGTTCAGCCTGGAGAAGAGAAGCTTTAGGGTGACCTAATTATGGCTTCCCAGTACCTGAAGGAAGGCTGGAAGAAAGATGGAGAGGGACTGTGTACAAGGGCCTGGAGGGACAGGACAAGGGGGAATGGCAAGAGGGATGGATGGGATACTGGGAAGGAATCCCTCCCTGTGAGGGTGGGGAGGCCCTGGCACAGGGTGCCCAGAGAAGCTGTGGCTGCCCCTGGATCCCTGGAGGTGTCCAAGGCCAGGTTGGACGGGGCTTGGATCAACCTGGGCTAGTGGAAGGTGTCCCTGCCCATGACAGGAGGTTGGACTGGATGATTTTAAAAGTCCCATCCAGCCCCAAACCGTTCCACGATTCCATGATCCTATGAATCACGCTCAGTGCTATGTAACTGCTCAACAGGAAATATTGTTGTGAATATTGAACTGAATCTGGGTATCTTTAGATTCTGCCCTTACCAATTATCCTACACACCCTCCTGGAAAACAATCAGTTAACTCATGAAATTATCAAGGCAGTATTCTTTATTGTCTGCCAGAAAAGAAATTGCTTGATATTATCCCAGTTTTTGAGAGCAAAACTTACTTTCCCCGGAAAGATAAGGAACAGCTAATTCAGGTTTTGCAGAGCACGTGCGCCGTTATCGTTAGGAAGGAGCTTAACCAACCTGAAAGCAAATGCTAAATGATCCAGATCTTGGTCTTAATAAGCTTGTGTGTGTTTTTTCTACCACTTAAAAGCCTGAGGATCCGGGTAAATGAGATTTTCTGGAAGGCAAAGCTTTCAAGTTTACCTCCTTCTCTTTTTAAAGCACGGAGGCGATGCCTCTGTTTACACGGAGCTCCAACGGAGTGAGTGCATCCCTGCTGCAGCGTTTCATGGAACATCCTTTGTTTATTCACACTGTGCCACTTTTAAACTTCAGATGTAAACAACAAAGACTTCTTTGTATTTCACACTATCTCATACTCACTACCTTCTGAAGTCCAAAGCCAAAACACTGTGGAATTTTACCCTCCTCACACTTTCTCCTGCTTCTTGGATGCGTTCTTCCAGCCTCTTCTATTTATAGTGGCTGGAAAACTACTTATCTTCTGATTAAAACATGCTCTGTTCATTTTCTCGTGACTTTTCAGTCCTTGGAATGAGCTAAAATTGTATTGCCTGGTAGCCATTTCAAATATAATTTTAGTAGTAATTATGCATATATTCGATAACAGAAACAATTTGTCATCCTGAAGGATCCAAATTGCTTTAAAGTATTCGGCCTGTCTCTGATCTCCTACGTGGATTAAAAATCCAGCAAATATTCCCCTGAAATCAGCTGGACAGAAAGGTCAGAAAGACCCAGGTTGGAAATGCAGCAGCTGCCTGACAACACACCTTGAGGGGGCAGAAGAATTTGGGTTCCATTTTAAACCTGAGTGGGATTTTCAGTTGGAAATTTCGCAGAGCTGCAGCTGCGCTGATCCTTGAGATCCAGCACTGGGATGTGCCCCCGGTTTTGTACCCCCGGGGGAAGGACCTCAATTTTCTCTTTCATTTGAAGTGCAGTGTTGTGGTGTTTGGAGCAGTCTCATGCTGGATCCATCTCCTCTCTGTTTGATGATGTTTGGAGAGGGCAGCCAGGGCTCTTTGCTCCCCTTCTCCCATTCTGTGCTTATCTCCATGGGGGAAAAAAAAGGACATTATCCAGAAAACCAGAAAAACGTGGTGTTGATTTTTCCCTTTCCCAGGAACATCCTTTATCATCCCTTCACCTTAAGCTGCATTAGAGCACAAGCAATATCTCCTGGGCCATATATTGAATTGTGGGGGCACTTCTGGGTCTCTCCTGACAAGAAGGACATTGATGGGATGGAGCGTGTCCAGGGAAAGGAACGGAGCTGGGGAAGGGTCTGGAGCACCAGGAGCTGCTGAGGGAGCTGGGAAAGGGGCTCAGCCTGGAGAAGAGGAGGCTCAGGGGGGTCCTTGTGGCTCTGCACAACTCCCTGACAGGAGGGGGCAGCCAGGGATGGCGTTGGGTTGTGCTCGCAGGGAACAGGGACAGGAGGAGAGGAAATGGCCTCAAGCTGTGCCAGGGCAAGTTTAGGTTGGATATTGGGAACAATTTCTTCATGGAAAGCGCTGTCCAGCCCTGGCACAGCTGCCCAGGGCAGTGGTGGAGTCCCCATCCCTGGAGGGATTTAAAAGCCCTGTGGATGTGGCACTTGGGGACATGGCTCAGCGGTGGCCTTGGCAGTGCTGGGGGATGGTTGGACTTGATGGTCTTTGAGGACTTTTCCAGCCTAAACGATTCTGTGGTTTTGTGCTTCTGTTTTGCTGGAACATTCAAGGTGTAACGTGAACAGTTTTGCTGTAAATTGTTGGGAATGTTAAATCCATGGTGGGTCTCTCTGAGAAATTTCCTTATATAAGAAACCACCAACACAGACTGAAAAGAAAGGTGACAGCAGTGAGTTTAGCAGGTGAGGCTCGTGGTGGGTGGTCAAGGTGAGTTGTTCACCTCTCCAGAGAGTGGTCAGCACAATACAAACCATCTCCCAGCTTTTTTGGGGGATGAAATGGTTTAGGGTTTACAAACCAATGGTCATGGGAGGCTGAAGAGAAAATTCCAGCATGGTATTAGAGGCAAAATAAGTATCAGGGATGATAGGTTGCCCAACAATTTCCAGTGAAAGGATATTTCAGCGATATAGAAAATAGCAAATTTTATTATTCTGTGGTAAATATTTGTGCATGGTCTCTTGTCTGGAAGCTTTTCCCTCCAATCACAACAAAAGTAATTTCTGGATTTTTCAGGATGAGTTTAGGTAGAGACAAATTGTTTCTATGGAAAACTCCTATGATTTCCTGAGGAACTGTCATGCTTATATATCACGGAAGAAATACTCGATGAAAATCCAGTGAGAAAAATAAAATGATGGCAATGTAACAGCATAACTGACCTGAGCCCTCTGGGTTCGATATGGGAAATGAACATTTTTACGTCTTCATTGCTGCTCCCCTGAATAAAAAATAATTGCAGAGCCTTCCATTTATTGCCAAGGGCTCACACCCTAGGGAGCACCACGAGCTGCTCTGCACTTGGAACAAAACGTGATCCAGAGATAACTGAGCTAATGGAGGTGGGAAAGTCTTGCAAACGCAGTATTTACACGTGGAGGGTTTTATTCTGTCCCCAGGCAGCTGGAGCTGCGTGATCTCAGAGTATTTTTGGACCTGAGTCGGCTTCTCAGAGTCATCCAGGGCCAAACCATGTGGAGGCACCACTTGCAGTCTTCAGTGTGGGAGGTTCTGCTCTGAGCTTCCCTGCTCCTTCTGTGGGTCGTTTCCCCCACCCCAGCTTGGCCCTGGCCATTGTTGTTTCAGGAATACGAGAGTAATGGATGAGTGATTAGTGGAGGAGACTCTGCTGTCTCCAGCCACGGAGGAGATTGGGGCTTTACATCACTGGAAGTCAGGACGGGGCACATCTTTTCTTAGGCATCATCAATTATCCATGCAGGATGTGCGGTAAGAGGCTGTTTGGCTGCGTTAAAATTGGCCAGACAAACAGAATTTCCATCTCTCTCAATGGCTCCTTCAACACCTAATTAGCTCCCAGATGCTACTGGAGCAAGATGTCTTTTATCTTTGCTAATGTTATCTCCCTCTACCTCCTAAATGCCATTCCCCACTTTCATCTCTCTTCCCTCAGGAGAAAACAGGATGGGTGTTCAGGAAGCTCCATGCTGAAGGTCAAGCTTGTAAAGACTCTGGGTCAAGCTGATCCTGTTAAACCAGGCAGTATCTGGAGCAAAAAAGCTTTGAATCCAGAATTAGATGGATATGATGGAGAGCAGGATACAACTTCCTTCCTCTGCACGTTCACAGGATCAGCATCCAACAGGAAAAAATAGAATTGCAGATTTCATTCCGCTGTCAGTTGCATTTAAGATGATTTAGGACAAAATTCAAAGCTCCTCTTTTCTCATTGTGGGAGAAGGTACCACGAGGTCTGGCTGGATGAATGTGATATTTCAGCTGGCAGAGCTCATTGTTGTGGGCAACACTCAGGTTTTACACTCTGAGGTAAAACAGGAGGCAATATCAGCCTCCCTAGACCCTCTGAGCACAACCACTCGGGGCTGCGTTAATACCAGGCTATCATCCAACTGTGATTTACCTTGGCAGGGCTGATGGATATCCAAGCCCAGCAATTCCTTCCCCTCTGGCAGGGACGAGTGACCAAACAACCTGCTCCAAGCTAAGTGCTTGGGAGGGAAGCATTTCAGAGAGAGCAGATCTTCAAAGAGAGAGAACACACTTCATACACACACCCAGCTTTCCCCAAGGCTCCTGGAGCTGTGTCTCCAGCCAGGATCAGTTTACTCCATTCCAATGATGTGTTCCATTGTGTGGGAGATTCGTCAACAGGGAAAAGCTCTGACAAAGTCAGGTTTGCAGATCTATGGATGAGAATTGCTTTTCTTCAGCTTAGATTTTGTACCATCATCTTTTTCTATCCCATTTCCTTTTTATCTGCATTTCTCTGTGCTGCACTGGAAGGATACATTCCTAGGAAAAATTCCAGCAGGTTCTCACAGCAGCACTTCTCCTCTTTGGCCAGGGATTGGGTAATCCCTGTAGGATGTATCCTGGGCTGCATCCAAAGCTGTTTGACCAGCAGGTCAAGGGAGCTGATTCTACTCTGGTGAACCTCACCTGGAGCTCTGTGTGCATCTCTGGGGATCCCAACATGAGAGGGACATGGAGCTGCTGGGGTGAGTCCAGAGGAGGCCATGGAGATGCTCCAAGGGCTGGAGCCCCTCTGCTCTGGAGCCAGGCTGGGAGAGCTGGGGGTGTTCCCCTGGAGAAGAGAAGGCTCCAGGGAGACCTCAGAGCCCCTTCCAGGGCCTAAAGGGGCTCCAGGAGAGCTGGAGAGGGACTTGGGACAAGGGATGGAGGGACAGGACACAGGGAATGGCTTCCCACTGCCAGAGGGCAGGGATAGATGGGATGTTGGGGAGAAATTCTTCCCTGTGAAGGTGGTGATGCCCTGGTACACGTTTCCCAGAGAAGCTGTGGCTGCCTCTGGATCCCTGGAAGTGTCCAAGGCCAGGCTAGACAGGGTTTGGAGCAGCCTGGGATAGTGGAAGGTGTCCCTGCCCATGGTCTGGATGATCTTTAATGTCCCTCCCAACCCAAACCCCTCCATGATTCTATGATATTTTTCTTCAGATTTAGTCACACAGCAGCTGCTTTTCTCTCCCAGGGTAGAGTCCGTGGGTTCCACCATTTCTGCCCTTAGATCCATGTGCCCATTCTGTGAAAAATGAAGAATTTATACCCCTATGATTCCATCAGTCCCAGTTTTGATCTTGCCCGATTTGCCAGAGGCACTCTGCAAAGAGAGTTCTGAGACCAGACAGCTTCCCTGCAAGGATATTAATAACACTCAGGAATCACACAGCACTCCAAACCCTGTGTGAGCATTATCTAATTATGCAGCACTCCACAGCCCTCTGAAAAGCATTTGCTAATCAATTCCAGCACCACCTATCAAATACATCAATACCATGGAATCCACTGGGCAGAGGTGGCTGGAAACAGGGGATTGTGGTTGTCTGGTCCCGGTCCATGTGGTAGCTGGGGTTGGACTTCAGCACTTGCCAGCCACCTCTCCCACATTTCCCTTGGCAGGGTCCTTCTTCCTGTCCTAAACACATGATTTCCAAAAGCAGGTCACCTACAGACTGGGGATGCAGATTTTCCCAGATAATAGGGATTTTAGCCCATTCCAGGGCTTGTAGAGGTTGTTGGCATCAATTAATTTGGAAAAGCCAACACCAGTAAGTGACATAGAGGAGACTGGACCTGGTGTGACAGACTGAGCTGCTCCGGCCAACTGAAGGCAGCACAAAGGAAACAATTTCAAATCATATGTCATCGATGACACAGCAGAGTGGGCTGAACTGCCAGAAAGGAGAGGGAAGGGAAGGGAAGGGAAGGGAAGGGAAGGGAAGGGAAGGAGAAATAAGGGAAGGAGAAAACAACGCATTGGTAATTGCTCGCTCCTCTGGACCAAAGTTTGTTCCTCTGGATCAACTGAGCTTGTAGGGCTGAATTTCTGCTCCCAAACCTGCCAGCAATCCACAAACCTGGGAAAGTCAGTTAAGTTGCTTTCCAGTTAAAAATATCACAGGAATCAAGTGTCTGGGATGTCCACGTCCTCCCATCCTACAGACTTCACAGAACTAATTCCTGCAGGTCTTCTCCTCCATAGTGCAGCTCCTTTAATTCTTAGAACTTTTGGAAGAAGAGCAGAAATTCAGGGTTGCTGCTGCTGGCGTGAAATTTTGAGTAGCCAGTGCAATGAACGGAGAGCCCAGCAGATTTTATTTGATGAGACTGCTGCTAGAGATTGACATCAGGGGTGGGTGATGGCACAGAAGCTGTCACACGTGTCAGGATGCTCTGTGGTGTTTCCAACACCAGTGATTTTTCACGGCTCTTTCAGAAATGCAGCAGCTTCGTGCAGCTCACTGGGACACGAGACAAGGAGGATGGATGTTGGTATAAGCTGGTTTATGAAGTGTCTATTGAATCAAACACAGGATGATGCCGTTTTTATTAAAAGCCACAAAATGCTTGAAGCCAATTAATACTCCCCTGCTTTACTAATGCCTCTGCTCAGAAAATTAAATGGTTTCATTTAGCAAAACCAATTTTAAAGCCTTTTTGTCAAGTTTATAATGACTTCAGCACGGGGAGACTCATGTCTTGCACACATAAAAAAGGTTTTTTTGAAGAGAGCGGGTGCCAGGTGTGGAGTAAGAGGAAAGTTGCTCTTCTGAGTGAAGAACTGGTTATAAATAGGAAATAAAAGGTACAAATAACTGTGCAGTTTCTGCAGTGAAGAGAGATTAACCTGTCTTGGGAAGCTGTGCAGTTCAATATCCTCACAAAAAGGATGAAAAAAGGGAGACAGGCGGTGGTGACGCACCAAGGTCTGCTGAGGGTTCAGAGTTATTCCAGGTGAGCCAAAGTAGACGTGGCTACAAAAAAGTTGCGGAAGAATCTGACAATACCAAATGTGTGGGCACAGAAAATAGCTGCTGAAATTCCATGTCAATAAAAGTCAAGTGCAGACACAATGAGAGGGTTTAAATTAGCCCGGGAAAAGAGGTTCTGGCGTCATTGCAGATGGTGCTTTGGAAACATCTGCTCCGTGCTCAGCAGAGGTCAGGAAGGCAAGTGGAATGCGAAGAATTGCTGGGAAGGAGACGGGGAATGAAAGAGGAAATGTAAGTACAGGGCTGAATAAACCCGTGGGGCTCTTGAGCTCAGTGGAATTCCATTCACCCCGGTGACTGCAGTGGGGAAGGAGAGCTGGGAGAGAGGCAGGAAAGAGTGAGAAGGCTGCCCTGGGTTATGGATTGGGAGTGAAAGGCTGTGGGTCTGGCTGAAGACGGGAATGGGCAGGATTAAGGTGTAAAATCCACATTTTTGTGGAGAGAGGGGAGAAGGAACTGTATTAGGAGGCCACCAGGATGATCAGAGGGATGGAGCGGCTCTGCTGTGAGGAGAGGCTGAGAGATTTGAGGTTGTTCAGCCTGGGGAAGAGAGGCTTTGGGTTTGACCTAACCTGTACCTCCCAGTACCTGAAGGAGCCTGCAGGAAAGATGGAGAGAGACCATTTACGAGAGCCTGGAGAGGCAGAACAAGGAGGAATGGCTTCAAACGGAAAGAAAGTAGGTTTGGATTGGATGTTAGGAAGGAATTGTCCCCTGTGAGGGTGGTGAGGCCCTGGCACATGTTGCCCGGAGAAGCTGTGGCTGCCCCTGGATCCCTGGAAGTGTCCAAGGCCAGGTTGGACGGGGCTTGGAGCAGCCTGGGCTAGTGGAAGGTGTCCCTGCCCATGGCAGGAGGTGGCACTGGATGAGCTTTCAGTTCCCTTCCAGCTCCAAATCGTTTCTGTGTTCCAGTGTTTTGTGACAGAGGACGTGCTGACAGCTCTGCTCATCAATGGTCAGACAGACGTTTAAGGCAAACAACAGGAAATGAACGTTCACGGTCTGCAGTGATTCAGGAAAATCATCAAGCACATCTTTTACGTGCTGGAAGTACAGGTTGGCTGAAAAACTTGTAGTGCTGAGGTTCCCAGTGCTGGCTTTGACACATCCATGATCCTGGAGGTCTTTTCCAACCTTAATGATTCTGTGATTCCTTGTTCCTGCTCCAGTGCTTCTCCCAGTGTCCCAAGCTGGCCATGTCCTCTCTGCCCTCTGGAGCTGGGTGAGATTTGGGTTCTGGTTTGATTTGGCTCCCTGCTGATGGAATCTGATGGGGTTTTTGGGCTGGATTCTAATCAGTTAAAGGATCTCTGTGATCCTGTAGTGACTTGGCAGTGCTGGGTTAACAACTGGAGTCGATGATCTTATAGAGCTTTGATCTCTCCTATGACAAAAGCCACAGAAATCCTTTGAAGGAATAAATTCTCTTGGAATTGCAGTGGAATATTGGAGGGGAAAATGATTCAATGGTTCCTTAAAAATTTCCTGCACTGAGTTAAAGATCTCAAGGGTTAATTGCAGCATGGTGATGAGAGGTCCCATCAGACAGCTCAGGAATTTTGAGACAGCGAGGACTAAAAATTCTTCTCGAACACGATTATCATCAAATTATATCAGCCTCAGTGGCAGGAAATCAATCCAGAGTGGGCTGATTTACACCTGCCAGAGCCAGCACACCCTGAACTTCTTTCCAGTGATGTTTTTATCTCTACATCAACACTGTCAGTGCGAGGAAAATATTTCCCCCTTTTAAAATCCAAACATCCAAGGTGAGATTTGGCAGAGTGTCAGAGCCTGGGGTTCCCACCGCTCCTGACAACAGGACCAAAGTGCAGTATAAGGACTCATCTTGGGTTCTGCTTTATTCAGGTTTTAATGGGCTGGGAAGGGATAAATGATGTTTATGCCCTCTTGTGGTGCCTCATCGAACAGAATGGATTTCCTAACTGACAAAATGAGGCCAGTGATGGAAAAGTCCCAGGTTAAAAATCTGTAACAAACACTGTTTTGCACAGTGGAAAAATCTCTCTCCCTCCAGCAGCATCCTCATGACTCAGGGAAGGGGGAGAGGCCGGTTCTGCCTGCATTTGCAGCAGCAGCAGGTAAATGAGTAATGCCCACGATGGCAGAGTTTGTGCCGTCTTTCGGCAGTGAAGAACATTCCAAAGTGTTTTTCCTGTGCTGGGAAGGTTAGAAAGTGAAATAGTGCTTTGTAAAAGCAGCTGTGTTGGCACCTCCTTGCGTTCAGTGCTGTTGATGTGTTGTGGTACAAACCTTCACATGTTTTATCTTCTTCACTCACGCGTCTGACGGGTGAATAACCTGATTCCCTTGGGACACAGCCTGTCCCAAAGATGGAGAAAGCTGGTTGGTGATTTTACATGGGGAAATAAGGCCAGATCCCTGTGAAGTTTGGCTTGTGGTCCCAATTCCTTGTGTGGGAACACAAGGAATTAATGAGTCAACACCTTCCTAAGCTGTGCTGAGAATTCCAGCGCAGGGTTGGGAACTCAGGGCTTTCCAGACAGGTTAATCATGGATTTTGTATCCATTTTATTACTTCATTCCTGACTGAAAACTGAACACAGCAGAATGTGTGCTCCAGACAGTGAAATTATGGGAATGAATCAGACTAATGCTCTCCAAAGCCCAGCAGCTGCTGTCAGGCTGTGGGCAGGGCTTGGCCGTGCTGGGGCAGGATCTGGGAAGCCCTGGTGAGGGAAATTTGAAGACTTTTTGTCCCAAATAATCACCTGTTGTTTAAGTCCAGTATTTTCCTTACATGTCATCCTTGCCTCTCCGCAGCCATGAAGGAGATGAAAGAGGAAGGGAATGATTTCCTTTCCACTTCCAGGATGAGTAAACCCACAATACTGGGTTTAAATGAAAATACTGGGTTTAATTGGGCTAGGCCTAGGAGGGACTCTCTAACAGGATGGAAAATATTGGAATGAGGATCCCCATCTCCAGAGATCTTCCATAACCAATGTTTTTTGGGATCAAGGCTGCTGTCATTCATTCTATCATGATGAAAGATGACTTAAAGCAGATTCACAGTTTTATGACTCTATCTGATGATTTCTCTTCATTTGGTTTATTTATTTATTAGTGTGAAGAGGTAACAAAATATTTGTCTGGGAATCCTAAATGCTGACCCTTCAACCAATTCTATCTCCATCCAGTATTTACAAACACGCTTTGCAACAGGAGTCTGACGTTCATTAAAGTGCTTATTAGGTTTTAGCATGGACTTCAGAGCACAAGTTATGTCCCCACTGAGAAGAGAATTGGCTCCAAAATGTTGGTGTTTACCAGTTTCCTTAGGAAAGGACAATGCAGGAGGGAAAATGTCACAGCAATTCATCTTAAAAAGAAATTCTCTCTGTCAGGAACCTCTCAGGAGTTTAAAATTCAGTTAGGGGGATATCAGAAAGCAATTAAAGTCTAATTTAAAATCCCCACCCACATTCCATCTTCTCTTCCTGCCAAGAGATTATTGCTCCTGGTCCACGTATTGGGAAATCTTTCTGAAATGAGCCATAATTTGCCTTAAAAAACTTTCTGGTCAAGATGGAACTTTTCTCTTTGAAGAGTGAGTTTGCAGTGACTCTGGGGAAAAAAAATGCCCAAAATATTCTGATTTCCCAAGGACATCCTTGGGGCTGACATTTTACCCAGAAATTCATCTTGGACAAGAACATTGGGGGTGGATTTTGAAGCTGAGGCACCTTCCAGGGGAGGTTCCTGGACACTGCAACTTCCCAGGGGGGATCCAAGTGTTCTCCCTGATTTGTTTTCCACTTCCATTGATGGCTCCACATCCCTGCCAGGGTTGATAAAGAGAATAAACGTGTGGCCACGGGCAAATTAAACAAACAAGCCATTAAAAGGGGATGGTGAAAGGGGAAGGTTCACTCCCTCTCCGTGCCCACAACGTCTCCGAGCAGAACACCACAAGAGCAGGGATGAAAGGCTTTCAGGGGTGAGCTGGGAATGTGGTCCAAGAGCTGGGAGACGCCTGTGGCTCCTTCAGGGAGGAATCCTGATGTCATTCCCTGCAGGGAAGCCGGCAAACCACTAATGGCTTTCCATGGTCTCTCCTGACAGGTGTTGACGGAGGGAGGCTTCGGGCCCATCACGACGGAGATCCGGGAGGCTCCCGAGTTTTATTACGCCGAGGAGTATCACCAGCAGTACCTCAGCAAGAATCCCGGCGGATACTGCGGCCTGGGCGGGACGGGGGTTTCCTGCCCCGTGGGCATCAGGAAATAGCCTGTGCTTGCTCCACCACCTCCACTTCGCTGTAGGGAGCTTGGAAAAAGACCAGCAACCCCAGTGGATGGTCCCACAGCATCCACGGATAAAGATTTGGGAATCTGCTGGGGAGGCTTTCTGTGATCGGAACAGTTTCCTCTTTGCTGACATTAAAAGCCAAAGTAAAGGCAGGAACTGCTCCCATCACAGCTTCTTGCTCTGTGCAGCTCCCAGGGTTTCCTTGTCATCTGGAGAGGTGGAAAGAGATCCAAACTTCCAAAAGTTTGGCTTGAAATGCTGTTAGAAGGGCGACTTAGGAGGTGGTTGCACCCGTAGCTGCTTCGCATTTCCAATGCCTCTGGACTTGTTGATTCTCTTGGGCTAATTAATTTCCTGGTGTTCCCAGAGCTTTGACTTCTGGAGACATGGTTGGACTCACTACCTGTCACAGCCCTGGACTTTGACGTCTTTGGGAATGATGAATTGATCAGATCAGTGATTCTCCTACCACAACTCCACCTTCACAACATTCAGTACCACCTGTAGAGCCTATTTTCTGAAGTGATTTTAGCCAGAAAAAGTCAAGATTGTAATGTGATGCTTTTTTTTGACAGTTCCAAGAAGTGAATAAACACAAAAAGAGATGATTTTTGTTTCCTGCTCTGCAATAAAGTACAGAACAAGAAAAGAACATGGCTCTCTGTGATGTGTTCCAAGAAGATATCTGGGTAGATGTAAAAAAAATTATCAAATATTATAAAACGCTGCAGTTTGCTAATTTTAAATTAATTAATTAAGGGCTAATTTAAGGGCTTTTAAATCTGTATCATCAGGCATGACAGTACAGAGGAGTAGAATCATCCCTATGATTAATTATTTGTACTTTAATAACTTGGGGAGCCCCCACCAAGGGCAGACTCATGGCAAACGTAACTTGGGGCAGTCTCCAGTGACTGTGCAGTCAAAACAGCAGGACAGCCAGAAAGAGGAAAAATCAAATTTGGATTTATTGATGGGGCTCTCAGAGCACAGACTCAAAGCTGCAGACAAAGGGTGCAGGGACGCACGGTTTATCCCATATGGAAGTGGGATCCTACGGGTCCGGAGCTGAAGGAGTGAGCCAGTTTTGAGGGCCAGGTGGTGGGACCCAGAGACACCCAGACCCACAGCACCTCCTTCTCCCTGGCTTGGTTTGATGTTTCCTGCTCACCAGCTCAGATTTAAAGCTCAGAAAGGCCCAAAGCAGCTCCCTGAACATCCCCTGTACAGATTGTGCTCCAAGCTTGGAGAGACCAAAAATGTGCCCCACAAAGTCAGTGTTTGGGATTGTAAATCCAGTGCTGCAGCCCTGCCTGCTGTTTCCAAAGATGGGCTGTAAATCTGTGCCAGAAAAATCAGCTCCCCATCTTCCCTTGCTCCTCAGCTGATGCTGAGTTCATCCCAGTCTCAAAATCCAGAGGAAACCTGTCCTTTTGGCAGATTTACACCTGGGCCAGGCTTGCAGGAGCTGCCTCAGGCAGGATTGCCCCGTTAGGCTCTTTTTGGAGATGCCCCAAAATTTGCCCAGACCACACTTGGGGTTTTCGTCGCTGTTGTAACTGATCCTGTCCTTACCCTGTCCTGCCATGGAGTCATTCCAGTGCTCACTGCCCAGGAAACCAGCACTTGTGTCTCATTTCTTTGGCATGAGGTGGCAGGGAAGCAAAGAAGAGAGGGAAATAAAGTTTTACCCTCATCCTGTGCACTGTGAACCTCGGTGAAATCCAGACTCCGGTGGGATAACTCCTGACATGCTCCAAGGCAAAGCGTTTCAGATGCTGAATCATCTGGGAGCTCATAAGAGGCCTCTTGGTTCCCTTCCTTTCCTCGCCCTCCCCTCCTGCTCCCTGCTGTAGTTATTGTTTTGAAACAAGCTGGAAAGTCTTCGGGAAAAGCTCTTATTGTAGATAAGCTCAAGTCTGAGCCTGGCTGAGGTTAAGTCCTGTCCTGATGGAAATGATGTGTTGGTCTAAAAATCAGCATAATGGGTCCATTGATGCGGCAACTGGCCCACACCAAAATATTTTGCCACCAAAGAATTATTTATTGACAACTTTGATTTGATTTTGATTTTGATTTGATAGTTTTGATTTGGCATTTTTTGAAAATTTTGGAAAAGCTGCTGCTTTCTCCTACAAGCACAGAATGCCAGGATAGTTTGGGTGGGAAGGGACCTTAAAGATCATCTCATTCCGCCCCCAGGGACACCTTCCACTATCCGAGGTTTCTCCAAGCCCCATCCAACCTGGCCTTGGACACTTCCAGGGATGGGGCAACTCTCCTGGTCCTGTTTAAGCACACCTGAGTCAATACGCCGGGCATGGTCTAACTGGAGAGAAAATTAACAGGAAATGAGAAAAATAACAGGAAATGCTGATAAGCCTCAGAGCTGAAGTTGAAAGCTGATGCAGGACCAGCTCCTGAGGTCCTCAAAGGTGGTTCAAGATCCAGCAAGGGCTGCAGCACCCAGCTCATGAAATCCACCCTTGCCACACCGTGTGAGGTTAGCCCAGGATAAAGACAGGAATTCCACTTCTGCCCCGTCCCATCAGAGCTAAAGGAAGTCACAAACCTTTTGGAGATCCCTGAGCTTTCCCTCAGTGAACCTTTTGCCTTAGGAAGGAGCATCCAACTGCTGCACCAACGGGAGCGAGCGGCTGCTGTGATGTCACCCTGGGTTGTGTTGACGCGGAATGCCAGCGATGTCCTGAGGTGTCTGCAGAGGCATCGCTGCTCCGAGAGCTGTGGAACAGTGCTGGCCCAGGATGGATTGAGATGCTGCTCCTCACCCTCTCCTGGTTAGCTTGCCTGACCAGCAGTGTCCTGGCAGGTTTTGTTTCTCAGCATTCTCAGCGCAGAGGAGCCGCAGGACGTTCGCATGTGGGTGAGTGAAACAGGCCTCGGCTTATTCCTTCTGCTGAGGGAATAAAGGTGCGGCCTGTGCCGCAGCCTGATGCGTCTTCCAGCCCCTAAACAAGGATTTTAGCCCACCTGCCTATGGGAAATGATCAGTGGTCCCTCCCACCCCAAATGCCTGCGCAGTGCTTGGCTGAGTTTAGGTTTGGGGAGGTGACAGGGATGGCAGGGGCTTTGGGAGAGATCAAATAACAGATCCAGGGAGGGCATTCTTACCCTTTACCTTGCTGAGATCCCACCTGCAGAGCAGCCTCCAGCCCTGGGGTCCAACATCAGGAGGACGTGGAGCTGCTGGAGTGAGTCCAGAGGAGGCCACGGAGATGCTCCAAGGGCTGGAGCCCCTCTGCTCTGGAGCCAGGCTGGGAGAGCTGGGAGTGCTCACCTGGAGAAGAGAAGGATCCAGGGAGACCTCAGAGCCCCTTCCAGTGCCTAAAGGGGCTCCAGGAGAGCTGGAGAGGGACTGGGGACAAGGGATGGAATAACAGGAAAAGAGTGAATGGCTTCCCAGTGCCAGAGGGCAGGATATTGGGATATTGGGAAGGAACTGTTCCCTGTGAGGGTGGTGAGGCCCTGGCCGAGGTTTCCCAGAGAAGCTGTGGCTGCCCCTGGATCCCTGGAAGTATCCAAGGCCAGGTTGGACGGGGCTTGGAGCAGCCTGGTCTGGTGGGAATTGGAGTTGGAATGGAATTGGAAAAATTATCTTTAAATCCCTTCCAACCCCAAGCATTCTGTGATTCCGCGTTTCAACGACTCTGATTATTCCTGTCTCAGCGCTCAGGGATGTCCTGCCCCTGCCGTTCGGCAGCACAGGCTGTGACACTGCTGAACGTGCCCAACACGTCCCTTCTTGTCCCAGGGTGTGGCCTCCGACCATCCTACGAGTCCTTCCAGAAGACTGGCAAGAGGATTGGCACAGGGACACACGTCAAGCCTGGGGAATTTCCATGGCACGTGAGCATCCAGAGCCACGGGAAGCACATCTGTGGAGGCACCATCATCAGCGCCCTGTGGATTTTAACCGCGGCCCACTGCTTTGCGGAAGAGCTGTGAGTGCTCCAGGGGAGGGAGGGCAGCCCAGGCACAGTGAGGGGATGACATTCCTCCTGGTGGGTGCAGGATGTGCATCTCCTCGGGGTCACGTGCCACATTTACGGGAATGAGCCCTGAAAACAGGGATTGTCTCCTTTGGGGGAAACAGGCCCAGTTTTGAACACAGAAATGTGCTGAGATCTGCACTACCAGGAGAAGCAGAAGGGGGATACTTTGAGGGGGGCCTGAGCAGCCTTGGATAAATGCCCCTGATGCTGTTCTGATGGCCCCAGGCATTTCTGGTGCATTTACACCTGCTCCAGTACCTTGTAAAAGATGACGTATTCCCTTCTAGCTCATTCTATCCCCCAGATTACCTTCGCTTTCACACAGCAAATGCCTTCACCTCACGGAGACTCTGATTTTAAAACACTGAGTTCTCAATAAATCAACTCCATGCAGTGCCCAGGGGCAGAGTCCAGCCCTCTGTGAGCCCCCTCCAAACTGCAGCAGGTCCGAGAGCCGAGGCTGCTCGGTGACAAATGACCTGTGGCAGCACAGCCTGGAGCAGCTGGCTGGGGACAGCAGGGTCCGAGCAGCCAGCCCAGGGCACAGAGATCCAAAAGACCCAGCCCATTCCATCTGTTTGGTAGGGACTGGGTTATTTAGAACCTGGCTGCGTTCACGTTCCACCTCTGCACCTCTCTGCCCTGGAAATCATCCTTGTCTAGGAGTGAGGGTGAATTTCAGGGATATTTGCAGCTGAACTGCCTCAGCCATCACCCTGCCCTGCTCTGGGGGAAGAGGAACCAACCTTCATAACCCAAATCCTTCATGTTTATTATGTCTCCCCTCCTTCTGTTCTGTTTTTAAGGCCAGCAGATCTGACGGTGGCAGTGGGGGGAGTTGACCTCAGCCTCCCACTGGAAGAGCACAACCCGGACAGCCTGATCCTGCACGAGGAATTCAACAGAACCAGCCTGCAAAATGACATTGCCCTGATCCTGCTCAGCAATCCCATCGAGTTCAGCAAGGAGAAAATTCCCATCTGCCTGCCCTTCATGTGTGACATGGACACGTGGCAGCACTGCTGGGCTGCTGCCTGGGAGAACACAAGTGCAGGTGAGGTGCTGGGGGAGATGCACTTGCTAATGGAAGATGTGTTTTATCCATTTCAAGTGGATGTTGTCTCCCATGAGGGGTTTCCCAGACAAAGTTCTGCTCCCCACCTCCCTGGTTAATGCATCCAGACCCCCCCAGCCTCTGCACATCCACTAGTTTCCTGTTCAGGGCAAGAACCAGTCACCCACAGACGCCCAGAGCAAAATCTGGGACCTATTTTGGCACCACCTCCAAACTTTGGACCTCTTTTTGGCACCCAAATTAAGACAAGCTCCACCCTGGTGGTTAAATTAGCACAGAATCATGGAATTATTAGGGTTGGAAGGGACCTTAAAGCTCATCTCATTCCAATCCCCTGCCATGGGCAGGGACAACTTCCACTATCCCTGGTTGCTCAGAGCCCCATCCAGCCTGGTCTGGAACACTTCTCACCTTGTGGAATCCTTGTGGATAACTTCCAGCTTGGGATATTCTACGAATCACCCAGTTAGGCTGGGTCTAAAGTGGTCTGGACTAAGGGAAGTGAAGGTCTGGGGCTGTCTTTGGTTTAATGCCTCCATGAGCTGGACTGACTCATCGGTTCTGGCCACTCCTTCCTTCACTCATTTAGAACTGCGGATGGCTGTTGCTAATTGCTCTCGTTTAAGCCCTAATGAACGCAGTTCCAGCACTGACTGTGACCCAAAATGTCTGTCCTGAACCAATGTCACTGAATAGCCAATGAGTTGTTTTATTATTGGAAAGCATTAATCAGGACTGGGAGGGCAGGGGAGTGCCTTGGAGCTTGAGTGCTCCTTCCCAGGACGCGGTAAGTGAATATTCCATTTAACCCTTGCTATTCTGCTCCAAAGGGTTGCTGTTTTTTCCATGAAACTCCGCATTTGCCTTCCTAGGCTTCATTTTCCTCACCCGACAGTAACACACAACCCTGTTACAGTTGTGAAACTCTCCCATTTCACCAAGGTAACGTGTTCCTAGAACAGAGTGGCCGCTGCAGAGTCCCTCTGCGGGATTTCTCTTGAGCTCCTCTGTGCAAAATCCACGGAGCAGCTCCGGCGTTCGGCCTTGTGCTGCTGTGTGGGCTCAGCTGACACAGATTCTGCTTCCAAAAATTGGCGTCAACCTGCTCAGCCCTGGCACCCCCCACTCTCTGTCTGGGAGAGGCTTCAGGAAAAAACCAGCAGAAGCTGAGTGTGATGAGAGGGAGGTGTGATGGTGTGAAATGGGCAAAGCCTAAAGGTACAAGATCAGGGAATGGTTTGGGTTGGAAGGGAACTTAAAGCCCATCCCATCCCACCCCCTGCCATGGGCAGGGACACCTTCCACTATCCCAGGTTGCTCCAAGCCCCGTCCAGCCTGGCCTTGGACACTGCCAGGGATCCAGGGGCAGCCACAGCTTCTCTGGCCAACCTGTGCCAGGGCCTCCCCACCCTCATAGCCTACAATTCCTTCCCAATATCCCATCTATCCCTGCCCTCTAGCAGTGGGAAGCCATTCCCTGTGTCCTGTCCCTCCATCCCTTGTCCCAAGTCCCTCTCCAGCTCTCCTGGAGCCCCTTTAGGCCCTGGAAGGGGCTCTAAAGTCTTTCCAGAGCCTTCTCTTCTCCAGGTGAACACCCCCAGCTCTCCCTGCCTGGCTCCAGAGCAGGGGCTCCACCTCCCTGGAGATTCCTACACCAAAGCATTTTCATCTTTGGACACTTCCATCTTAGCTGGAAAAGGGACCTGACAACTTTTCATCATTTAGATCTTGTCACTGAGTCACAGTTTCCTGAAGGTTCTGGGAGGATTTAGCTCAGTGAAATACAGAAGAAGGGGTGAGTTTCAAATGATCTGAAGATCTCAGCCTTTTCCTTCAGACTCAGGTCCACTTTAGAGAGAAACATGGGTGAGATCAATGGGGTTTCCAAGTAGCCCAGCACATTTTCAGTCTTTTTGTCACTTGCAGGTGCCAGCTGTGATTTCTGTATTCCCATTCCAAGGGAAGAATACAGCAGATACTTCCTTTGTGTGCTGCCATCCCGAGAGCCACTTTGTGAAGATGCAGCTGGTCCCCTGGGTGAGGCGTGGCCTCGCAGCCCTCCCCAGGGAAAACAATGTTTAGGTTGGATATTAGGGAAAAAAAAAATCTTCCCTGGAAGAGTTGTTGGGCATTGGAACAGCTGCCCAGGGCAGTGGTGGAGTCCCCATCCCTGGAGAGATTTAGAAGCTGTGTGGATTTGGCATTTGGGGACATGGGTCAGTGGTGGCCCTGGCAGCGCTGGGGGATGGTTGGACTGGATAATCTTAAAGGTTGTTTCCAATGTAAATTATTCCACTATTCTGTAATTCTAAGATTAGGATTCTGGGGAAAGCTCAGTGGACTTTGATCCGCAGGGGCTTGCACAGGATCCCATGAAGATCTCCTAAGACTGAGTTCCCAAAAAATCACGAGTGAGAAACCCCAGATGTGCAGTGCAGACCTGCAGCTCATCTCAGGTCATCACCGAGACCACCAGCAGGATAATCCATCCCTTTGGGGATTTCCCAGCAGTCTGGCGTCCCTGGAAGTGTTCCAGGCCAGGCTGGACGGGGCTTGGAGCAAGCTGGGATAGTGGAAGGTGTCCCTGCCCGTGGCAGGGGGTGGAACTGAGTGGTTTTTAAGGTCCCTTCCAAAAAACAAACCATTCTGGGATCCCGTGATAAACTCAGGAGCACAAACATAGTTGCCAACATTTGGGGATCCCCTGTAAGCCCCCGTGACCCCAAGACCCTACAGTTCTGCCCAGAGACCCCATTGCCTGGAGATGCTTTAGAAATCCAACTGAGATCCTTCCCAAGGGAAGTCTCCAGCTGCTCTGCAGCTTTGTTGATCCTTCTCTTCTCATTTGCCGCAGCATCCCACGTGCTGCAGAAAACACGGATGAAGCTTATCAGCAGGGAGAAGTGCCTGGAGCAGATCCCACACCTCGTGGGGAGCGTGCTGTGTGCTGAGACGGAGCAAGGAGGAGGAGGAGGAGGCTGCCAGGTAAAGGGAGCAGCATTCCTGGTCTGCTTCATGGCCAGGTTACAGCCGGAAAGGAGACAGGAATGGTTGCCCAGGAGGTTCAAGGCAAAAGAATTGGGAGGGAAGTTTAATCTGGGGGTGTTTAATTTAAATATTAAAAACATTTCTCAGGTGAGGCCTTGGCTCTGACCCAAATGTGCTTGGTTGTTCTGTGGGTGCCAGAACGAGTCACATCTTGTGGCAGTGGGTCGGTGACAGAGAATGAGGGACTTTCCAAGCTACATTGCAAAGAATTTGAGCTGACACAAACACCCAAATGAGGCAAAGCTCACTCAGAACTTGTGCCCTCAGAACACATTCCACCCCCAGGGTCACTGTCCTGGTGTCAAACGAAGTCTGGACGCCAAAAATCACTTTGTCTTTCACAGCACCCAACTTCCAACCCCTCTCCTGAGAGCCGGGCAAGGACTGGGCTCTCCTGCAGCCTCTGGTTCCAGACTGAGATTTCCTCCCTCCACCGGGCAATGGTTTTCTTGGAATCACAGAGTGATTTGGGTTGGACAGGGCCTTAAATCTCGTCCAGTTCCAACCCTCTGCCATGGGCAGGGACATCTTCCACTGAACCAGGTTGCTCCAAGCCCCGTCCAACTGTATTTTAGGTATGTCCATGGGTTTGGAGGGGGCTGGATGGGCAGGCACATGGATGGACAGTTCCATGCTGTAGGAATTACTCATTGAAGGAACTAAATCAGCACCCAGGACAGAGAGAGAGGCAGAAGGTACAAGAACTGTGGGCAGCCAAGGGGTGTTTGCTTTGCAAAATGATTTTTCAGAGCCTCTGCTTCTGAAACCATTCAAGGAGTGACTTTCACCTCCATTAAATTCAATCAAAAAATCTTAAAAAGGAACCTGCCACAGGATGACATTAACAGGATTAAAGAATGCACTGCCCAGCCCAGCCTGAAGTTCTGTGGGTGAATGATGCCGGTGAAACAGTAGGAATGCTTGTTCCCAGCAAAATGAATGTCCTGGATTCAGAAAGCTATGAAGAAGCTATTTTGATCCACAATCATGTCAGAGTCATCTGAGGAATGAAGTAGGAATGTGAGCTTTCCAAGCAGTGGAAGCACACGAGCTTTGCATGGGTGATAACACTCAGAATCCAGCATCTCCCTGTTTTCAGTGGGAACTTGACCAGGCAGGAATGCCTTGTAAACTGGAATAAAGAGAACAGGACAAGACCCGAGCTGAGGGTGGAAGTGGTGCTTTTCAGGGATGAAAAAGTGACGAGACTTGTCACCAGATTTTGCTGATTTGCTGGAGGGGAAGTGTTTTGCTGCTGGATGGTTTCCTGGCTTTCTGGGAAGTGCTGGTTAAAGCCATGGAGGGCACTTTTGGCCTCACTGGCCTGGGTCAGAAACCTGGTGGTTCCTCTGCAGTGGCTGCCTGGTCATGGCATGGGACAGGACAGAGCTGAACCTGATGCTTCTTCTGCAGCGAGGACCACTGGGCAGAATCCCAGAATTATTTAGGTTGGAAAAGCCCTCCAAGATCACTGAATCCAACCTGTGACCGATCCCCACCTTGTCACCAGCCCAGAGCACTGAGTGCCACCTCCAGTCATTCCATGACACCTCCAGGGATGGGGACTCCAAACCTCCCTGGGCAGCCCCTTCCAATGCCTGACCACTCTCACTGTGAGGAAATTGTTCCCAATATCCAATCTAAACATCCCCCGGCACAGCTTGAGGCAGTTTTCCCTTATCCTGTCTCTTGTTCCCTGGGAGCAGAGCCCGACCCACCCCGGCTGTCCCCTCCTGTCAGGGAGTTGTGCAGAGCCACAGGGTCCCCCCTGAGCCTCCTTTTCTCCAGGCTGAGCCCCTTTCCCAGCTCCCTCAGCCGCTCCTGGTGCTCCAGCCCCTTCCCCAGCTCCGTTCCCTTCCCTGGACATGCTCCAGCCCCTCCAGGTCCTTCTGGCAGTGAGGGGCCCAGAACTGGACAATCCATCTGCACTGTGGACAGTGCAGGCTCTCAGGCTATGATTGTCTGTGAGGATGACAGGGTTTGTGTCGGATGGGAGTGAGGCCAGATTTCAAAAGACCCAAATCCTTCACATCCTCATCTCTGTCATGGAGACAGAGCAGCCCTGGGCATGGTGTTGGTCTGTGCCAACCAGCTGTCTCCTGGAGGACTTCCAGACTCCAGCTCTTGCATGGATCAGGACCGGGACTCACTCCTCGTGAGTCACTGTGGAGAGGCCAGGAAGGATTAGAAGCTGGGCAAGGCAGAGGTTCCTGGTCAGGGAACAAGCTCTGGAGGTGCTGAGTTTGCTCCGGTAGCTGTGGCGCCAGGAGCTCTGGACACAGAGGAGATAAAAGCCTGATGTTAACCTTTCCTGGGATTTGCTGAGGATCAGGATATGTTCTCATGTCCAGAGCCAGGCTAAGGCAGGCAAGTTGCTGGACTCGAGTTTGTAAGTCCACATGATCCACATCTGGATCCTAATCTGTGAGTTGTGATGGTGAGAACAACTTTTTACACGGGGAGACAGTGACAGGGCAAAGGGGAATGGTTTTAAACCAGAAGAGGAGAGATTAAATGGGATATTAGGAAAGAATTCTTCACTGTGGGGGTGGTGAGGCCCTGGCACAGGTGAAGCTGTGGGTGCCCCATTCCTGGAAGTGTCCAAGGCCAGGTTGGACAGGGCTTGGAGCAACCTGGGATAGTGGAAGAAATTCCTCCCGATGCCCAACCTGAGCCTCCCCTGGTGCAGCTTGAGGCCATTCTATGAACAGAAAGGCCATGAGTAAAAAGGCTCAGACATTTCACCAGCTGCCCTCATACCAGACCAGCCTAATTTGTGGATAACTGACCATACTCCTCTAATAACTCAAGGAGATTGAATAGCAGTGCTCCCAAGTATTTGTACTTAAAAAAAAAAAAAAAAAATCCATTCCCTTAAAAAGAAAAATCTATTCTATCCCAATTCCCTGGCAGTTCTGCAGACAAATATATGGATTGGCTGGGAATTAACACTACCAGGAGCTGTAATTGACTTATAGTTCTATTTAGTCATAAACATTAACATTAATGGATGTTCAGGGGGTACAAGTGCTAAAAACAGACACTGGAGATGGCCGATGTATTATTTTTTTGTGTGCTACATTTCTTCCGTGACCCCATGAACCACAATTGATGTCCCATTCCTTGCTTTCTTAAGCATCTTTTGTTAGGCTCTGATGCAATGGTAACTTCAACAATAATTAGAGTATAAGGGGCTCACAAAGCAAATGCCTCCTTCAGTGCCTCCCCTGCCCAGGCAAAATTCAGTAAATGGCCCAATTATAGCTCAGAGGGGCTGTGGGGGGAGCTCTGGTGTGGTGATTAGGACAAAGTGTGTTCAGCTGGAGTCACAGGTCACCTACAGTTCAGCAGCACATGAAGGGGGGCCAGGCCCTGCTCTGATTTCAGGGGAAGGAATCGTCGTGTGACCCCCAAGAGCAGTGGGGTGGTTCTGGCTCAGGTGAGTCCCGGGCTGCAGGTATCCCCCCCCTCCCGCAGCCTGCAGCAGGAGTGCATTTTAGCCATAAATCACACAGTGGTTGGGATACAAAAAGTACCTAAAAGTACCTCATCTCTTTCCACTATCCCAGGCTCCTCCGAGCCCCATCCAACCCGGCCTTGGACACTTCCAGGGATCCAGGGGCAGCCACAGCTTCTCTGGGCAGCCTGTGCCAGGGCCTCCCCACCCTCACAGGGAAAAATTCCTTCCCAATTTCCCATCTAACCTTGCTTTCTGTCAGGTTAAAGCCATTCCCCCTTGTCCCATCTCTGAAAATCCCCTTTGCAGCCTCTGGGATGCTCAGGGCTCTCACCCCACAGAGCTGGAGCAAAAGCAGTGGTTGTTACACGAACCTGGATGGGGTTTTTCCAGCCATTTCATGAATGTCTGTTTTATAACCATCAGCATCTACAGAACCATGTTTCCACCAACAGGGAGTTGTTGCCCTGGTGCTGGGAGTCACTGAGATGGTTTTAAGCACCCGTGTTAAAATGAGATCAAGCCCTGTGCGTGTGTTTATTGCTCCCCACAAACTGAAACCAAGCTGAAGGGGTTAAGATCACAGGGAGACACCTGGCTCCAAGGCAGGGCAGTTGCCTACATTTAATTCTCTGTTAGATATCCCAGGATATCCCCTGGTATCCCACTGCTCCCACCTCAAACCACGCCCCAGTGACTGCAATGGGAGCCTGACACTTGCACTGGAAAAGCTCTGGCATCCGTTCACAAGGTCTTGCATCCTTTTGCTGGTCCTAACGTGGCCCCAAAACTGCCAAGAAAGACTTGTGAAACAGAAAATTTTGAAGACAAAAAGCCTGCCAATGAAAATTGTGTTTTTATAGGTAACTATCATGGATTCAAGGAGAAGAGCACAAACCGGGATAGTGTGGTCAGTCCCTGAGGCTGCTCAAAATACTTGAACAGAGGTGGATAAATGATGGTCTGGCTGCAGTCTGGAGGGATGGGGAGTATCCACAGGAGCTCTTGAGGTTTTAAGTTCTTCTGCCTATCAGTCAAATGTTTCCTGGAAGCCAGGACTCAAAACTATCCCCATTTCAGTCCCAAGTTATTACAAACTGCACAGAAGTACTTTTTTATTGTATCTTAATAATAGAATCCCAGAACCACTGAGGCTGGAAAAGCCCGCTGAGATCATCACGTCCAACCATTACCCCAGCACTTCCAAGGCCGCCACTGACCCATGTCCCCACGTGCCACATCCTCCTGTTTTCTGAACATTTCCAGGGATGGGGACTCCACCACTGCCCTGGGCATCTTTGCCAGGGCTGGACAACCCTTTCAGTGAAGACATTTTTCCTAATATTCAATCTAAACCTCCCCTGGTGCAACCTGAGGACATTTCCTCTTATCCTATTGAACAGAGTGATCCACTCCCCATCCTTGTCATGGATTTCCCATCACTGAACTGCTGCTACCACCATGAGGTGGTTTTTTTCCCCCGAGGGACAGATTGCTTTAAGCAGGAAGGTGCCCTGGGAAGCCCCAGCACAAAGCAGTGGAGAGGCGTTTCTGTGTTTGCAGTCTCTTCAATTTCCTTCTGAAGGGTCCCTCAAGAATCAGAGCACTTCTGCCACGGCCCGTGATTTTACAGGGCTTTCATCACTTTACAATTTTATGATGCGGGCAGACAAGTGAGCACATTCAGGCTCTGATGGCTTCACTCTTTAATCTGGGAAAAATTAATTCCCGATGCAAGAACCTGGGATGATGATGAGGATGGCGTTGGGTATCTCTTCTACTTTCTTCCTCTGGGTCGTAGCTTTTGCTCCCTCAAACTGAAGCTGTTTGGGAGTCCAGCATGGCTTTGTGTGCCTGCTGGGGAACAGAACTCCTCTGGATCCAGCTGAACACAAAATCCCAGCTTGCCCTGGGAGTGGGGAATGGCTGTGATGACTCAGAGGAGCCTCTTCTCCTTCAATGACAGCTTTGAGGGAAAGCTGTGACTCACAGGCACGTCCAAATTCTTTGAAGGAGTTGCCAAGCGTGTGGAAGAGGGTGGTCCAACCATCAAACACATTCTGAGATTCCCAAAACTCTTGTAAGGAGATTCCTCGCCAAAGGCTCCTGGAGAAACTGAGCTGTCATGAAGTGGAAGGGATTTGAACAGACAAAGAACTTACGAGGAGAGTTGTGTTGGCATCCATGCACGGAATTCTGATGTCCCAGGAGGGCAAATGCCAAGATGACCAAGTTGACCAATGCCACAGCTTTCTTCAAAGTGGTCAAAGTGAAAGGTGGCAGCACAGAGGTGCAGCAGGTCCCATTATTCTGGAAGTTAAAACAGCAGCTGCAGCTCATTATTGATAAAGAAAAGGTAATGGAAATATGGAGAAGCAATTCCAGCTGTACGCTGGCCATAACAGGCTCTAATTTAGCTATTACCATGTCAGAAGGACTGTGGGTAGTCCTTCAAAAACATCAGCTTGAGGCTCTGGGGAGGTCAAAAGGGCAACGAGAGCATTTGGAATTATTAGGACAGGAATAAGTGGCAAAGCGAACGTGTTGTGCCAGGGCACTTCTCCTGGGAGCTTCCCTGTGTGTGATTCCTGTCCACTCCATCTGAGAAAGGAGTGGTAATTTTAGAGAAGGAGGAAAGTGGAACTGGACGGATGAACAGGCACATGGAAGAGCTCCCGGCAGCACAGGGAATAGCAGAGCAAGACTGTGGGGCTTGTAGGAGAGATGTCTGATGGGGATGTGACACATTTCCGACCTCATGGGCAGCACGGAGAGGAGTCAAGAGCTGTCCTCGTGTCGCTGCTGCTCCAAACACATGAAGGAAGGGTGTCAGACAGCCTTACCAGGCAGAGGATCTCAGAGGATCTACAACAAAGAGAAGGACGTGTTTTTTCATCCATCAGATAATTAAACCATGGGAGTCGCTGACCAGGATGTTGTGGGTATTTATCCTCAGGGATAAATGGATTCAAAAAGCAATTAGGTAATTTCCTGGATGAAGATCTCTCTGAGGCCATTAACGGCCGGGATGTAAATACAACTCTGCAAATACGGGTCCTGTTCCTCGCTCTCCTCCCCCGAGCACTTGCTGCAGATGACAGTCAGAGACAGGAGTCTGGGCCACACGGGCTCGGCCAGAAGCTCCTGAGCTGTCTGTGCCACCACAGTCACTAATGGCCCCTGCTGACATCACAGCGGCTGGATTTGGGCTGTCTCCTCCCATTTCCCAGCCAGGGGATGGATGCACAGAGGAGCTGAAGGTTCTCAAAGGGTTTGTGTGAGAGGAGTCCGGGCTCCCTGCGTTACCAGGTGCATTTCTGATACCTGCACATTAACGTGGCCACAAACTCCTTCCTCCCACTTTCAAGACAGCTGGAAACAGCTGGGCAAATGATGTGTGCCAAAGCCTTTGCCTCC
This sequence comes from Struthidea cinerea, assembly GCA_013397865.1. Classification (NCBI taxonomy): domain Eukaryota; kingdom Metazoa; phylum Chordata; class Aves; order Passeriformes; family Corcoracidae; genus Struthidea; species Struthidea cinerea. Next base: position 35,403 of record VZTI01005531.1, read on the forward strand.
AGCAGCCAGGACAGCTCTGACGGGCGCTGTTGCTGTTCCCGGTGTTGTCATTCCCGTGCTGATTGTCTCCAGTTTGCGCAGAGCTCACCAACGTGAAAATGCAGCCAGCAATGACTTGCAGGGATTGTGCATCCACCTAATGAGGATCAGATGAGTTGTTCTCCCACCCCCAGAGCTTCTCCCACCTCGGAAGATTTATGTGGCTGAACGTGTTTGTTCTGATCAATGACTGTGCTGCAGACATGAATACAAATGTAAAAGAGAGATTATGCTTTTGATCCAAAGCCCACTAAAGGCAGCAGAAAGGATCCTGGTGCTCACGAAAAAAAAAAAAAAAGGTTTTGGCCGCAGTGAAAAAGATGAAATTTTTGGTCAGCTTCAGTGAACAAAGCACCTTGTTAGGCAGTGACAGATTTTATACAACCCACAGCTATTTATCAGTGAATGTATCATTGCTTTCACCTCTCCTAATGGGAGGATTAACACGTTTGAGGCAGGAATTCAGCACCAGATCTGATTTGTTGCGCTTGCTTTTCACTCATCTTCGAGATGACAAGGAACATGAAACAGAAGCAAAGCTGCTATTTTTAGGTGATTTTTGTCTATCCAGAAACTTGGCAGTTAGAGGGAAAAGCAGGAGCCGATGTCTGGTGTGTGCTGCTGACCAGGAGTGTTTCACCACCAGGATACAGGAGCCTGAAAAAGCAGCATTTAATAATTCTTCGATCCTCAGAGTCGTTAACCTGAGCGTTCATTAAATTAGCGTTACTGGAAGCATCACAGAGCTGAGATAATTGTCCCAGCACTCAAAAACTCGCTCCTCCCACACCCTCTTCTACACAAGGATGGAAAACCTTGGGCCAGCGCTCCTGAGAGCTTAAGGTGGATACCGGGATATTCAGAAGTGTCCAAGGACTGAGTTTATTTTCTACATCTTTAGCCCTATAAAAACCAGGCTCCCGATTCATCCGGGCTGCTGCTGTAATTATGTGAGCAAGATTATCACAGGGAGAGGATGATTTGGCCCATTTTGTGCTAAAATCCTCATGTTAAATAGCTGAAATTAAGAGAAATGGCATGTGAGAAGTGGCACCCAGGAAGCAGAGCAGCTCAGCCCATGTGGAAAGGGATCTGAAGGAGGATTTGGGATTGCGGATTATGGAAATTGACTTGCCGCTGCTGCCGGGGCTGTCAGAACATTCCTGAGCTCCCTCTCTGCCCAAGTTTTAAACCACCGATCCCCCAAGCCCTGCGGGCACATGCCCCTTTCCCCACCAAGCAGGCAGGGAACCAAATGGCCGCGGTTAAAGGGGAAAACAGGGGAAGAGCAGATCTGATTTGAGAGGGGAACTGGGTGAGGCAGAGTTTAAGCAGGGATCGCTGGCTCTGCCGCCGCCTCGTGCGGATCGCATCCCTCGCCTGCCGCGGCTTTCCCAGCTACGAAACGCGGTGAGACAATTCCCCCGGGGACAGCCACAAGGCATCAGGAATTCACCGGTGTTCCGACACCCCAGCAAGGAAGATCCTTTACGAGTGTGAACAGCCTCCAAATTGGAGGCTGAAACCGATCTGTGCAGGGGCTCGGCCGGTGCTGAAAATCTCCTTTTCCTGCTGGGAAAAAGCCGGCACGGAGCATCCCGGGCTTCCACTCTCCAGACTCCGCTCGTTATCCCGTGTGGGAGGCTCCCAGCGCCTTCCTCTCGCCGCCAGGATAATGAGTTCCTGCCCCGAGGGGATCCGCAGTGAAATCCCCGGCAATCGGATCGTGCGTGGATGCTCATTCATCCCCACAGGATGCCACCGCCGAGGACGCCCGCGACGCGCGGCCCCAAGGTCGCTGCAAGGGCACCTCTGTGTTTTTCACGGGAATTCTCGGCCGAAATGAGGTGGGGAAACGTCTTTAGATGCTGAGGCTGAAGAGGGTCCAGCAGCACTGCTTGAGGTGCAAGGACGTGGCTGCAATAACAGCAAACAGTGTTGATTTTATGTTTGGACTCAGCAATCTGAAAGGTCTTTTCCAGCCTAAATCTGTTTATAAGTCTCTGATCTTTGTTGTTCCCTTCCAGCTCAGGATATTCTGTGATTCCATGAACGTTTCCTCTGCATTCATCTTAATTTTTACCTCCCGACCGAACACTGAACTGAAAAAAGAAGGGGAAAAAATTAAAAGATGAGAATATTAATGACCAGGGCCCTCCAGCTACTGGAGTGGGAATTCAGCCATAAACTTCAGCGAGTGCTGATGAGCTGCACAGGGAACTTCAGCCCCTTCCTTTCTCATTAATTAATGTGTGTTAGCTCAGGGTAGCTGCTGGCAGAAGGGGTTTCATCCATTAATGACAAAGATGTTTCCCAAAGTAGTGTGCAAACAGGGAAGGACAACATTTCCTAGTAAAGTTGGCTGTCTTGGGAAGTGGATTTGTATTGAATCTATTTACAAGTGCTGGAGAAAGGGTGGAAAAAAGATTCAAACCCACTGTGGAAGGAAACTTATTTATAGCAGGGGCTGCACAGCACTGAAGATGTCCTGGAATCCCAGACCGGTCTGGCTTGGAAGGATCTAAAAAATCCTCTAGTACCTTTCACTATCCCAGGCTGCTCCAAGCCCCATCCAACCTGGCCTTGGACACTTCCAGGGATCCAGGGGCAGCCACAGCTTCTCTGGGCCCCCTGTGCCAGGGCCTCCCCACCCTCACAGGGAACAATTCCTTCCCAATATCCCATCTATCCCTGCCCTCTGGCAGTGGGAAGCCATTCCCTGTGTCCTGTCCCTCCATGCCTTGTCCCAAGTCCCTCTCCAGCTCTCCTGGAGCCCCTTTAGGCCCTGGAAGAGGCTCTGAGGTCTCCCTGGATCCTTCTCTTCTCCAGGTGATCACCCCCAGCCCTCCCAGCCTTCCCTCAGAAAAGTGCTGCACCTGCCTTGGGTAGATTTTGTGCTGCTTTCTCTTCTCCCTGGGCTTGTGTCCAGAGATTTCAGAGCTGGATGTGCTCTTGGTGTTGCAGCTACAGCAGCCAACAGGAGAATATTCCTCTTTTTGAGGTGGTTGCGTTTTAAGCCTTGCCCACGCTGGGTGAGTGGTGGTTGTCCTTGCAGCAGCAGGAAAGTTTTCAGGGAAATGACTGTGGCCTCAAGAAGGATTTGTCAGGATTATTGTTCATCTCCTGCCCGGTTTCTGGCTGCCAGCCCCCAAAATTCACAGTGGCAGGTACCCAGCACCTCCACGCAGCAGCTCTGCAGAGAAGACAAGGACTGAGTGAGCAGTCACAGCAAATGTTCCTTTTCTCTCTGGGATGTTGTCTCTTGCTGACAGGTTTCAGGTATCCTCCTGGGGCCACGGGAGCGTGTGGAAAAGGCTGGGAATGACAGGGCAGTGCACCGAGCCAGAGCTTGGGACTGATCTCCTCCTGCTGGCTTCTGTATCTCTTTATTCTGCGGGATCTCAGGGCTGAGCTGCAAAATTTTGAATCCAAACTCCCTTTTTTTTTCTCCCCAAATCCTCACAGACCTGAGACAGAGATTGATTTTCCCGCTCAGCCTGTGGGAAGCAAATGCTCTGAGGGACCTGAGGTTTGACCCAGCTGTAACATTCCTCCTTCTGCCGCAGGTGGACAGCGGGGGACCCCTGGTCTGCAGCTACTGGGACACCATGAAGTGGTTCCAGGTCGGCATCATCAGTGGAGGAAATCCAAACCACAGGATTTTAACATCTGTTTACAGCTACCAGGGCTGGATCGAGAAGGAAACAGCCATAAGGGGGAAACCTTTCTTCACTGAGGGTGTGGACAGCGGATCACATCTCAGGGTTGCTCGTTCCAGGGCTGGGACGCGGATGGTGTTTCTGGAGTATTGTCTCCTTTTATTCATCTCTTTAATAGCAATTAAATAACCCTGACAGAAGATTTTTGAAAATAAAAGTCAGAACTGCCACCTTATGCTTCTTTCTGAGGCCAACCTGCTCCATGTCACCGATGTGGACACAGGCACTGACAGGAGATGTCACAATGAGACAGGGAGTGAGGCAGGGCTGGAGAAATGAAATGAAGGAGGCCGGACTTGGGCAAGAGGGACCGTAATCCTCTGGAAAACACAGATTTTCCACACTGCTGGGTCACACAGGGCTCGGTTGTTTGCTAAGCTCAGCTGCAAAGTGAAGATGTGGCATCTGAAGGTGCTGATCCCCTTGGAAAGTTGAAGCCCAGAGGAGGATGTTTGTTTGCTTGTTATCATTAGCTCTGGGTTAGTGTATTTTACAGCTAATTATTTTACTAATTTATTTTACTCTAATTTTTAACTAGTTTTATTTTTACTAAGAGCACCTTCAGAGAGCTCAGCCCCTGCCCAGGTGCTGTCAAACCTCTGGGACAGAACCACTGAGGCCTTGGCACAGCGTGCCCAGAGAAGCTGTGGCTGCCCCTGGGTCTCTGGAAGTGTCCAAGGCCAGGTTGGATGGGGCTTGGAGCAACCTGGGATGGTGGAAGGTGTCCCTGCCCATGGCAGGGGGTTGGGACTGGGTGATCTTTAAGGTCCCTTCCAACCCAAATCATTTTAGGATTCTGTGAAATGTTTTGGAGCCATCCAGAAAATGCTTCTTATGGAAACCCCTCAGTCTAATAATTAACCAAAATTAATCCTGTGCAAGTCAATAGTAAAGCAAAAAGAAAGAGGTTTTTTCCCCTCTGTTAGAGGTGTTTTTTCCTGCATTGCTGAGAGCTCCACATCCCAGCCCGAGCTGGGACTGAGCTGGTCCTTCATCCTAAAAAATGGTCCTTTATTGCTCTCCAGCATTCCAAATATGTTCTGGCTTTCACAAGGAGGTTTTAGCTTTTCTTGGAGGTGATGGGGAAGGAGAGAGGCAGCAAAGTCCCCTTCATGTCCCACCTTTGCATAAAAGCACCTGCAATTTGCAGCAGTGATAAAACCCAGTGAATGTGCAATGGGACAGAACCTCACAAATTGGTTTTAATTACCTTGATATTTTCTGGCTAGCTGGCAGAGAGGCCTTGTAAATGAGAATTAATTCATCTACCTTAAGCTAATGCAAACCCATCTTGGCATAAAAGTCAGCCTTTATTTTCTGTGTTATCTGAGCAGAAAATAATGCTTAATTATTATTAGTTCTGAGTAATGCTTATGAAAATTGCTCCACATTAATTTCACATGGCTGACTGGCTAATGGATGCATAAGGGTCTTGTAACCCTTTGCAAAAAGACTAATAAGAGCTAAAAACAAGGGGAATATATTACTTTAACAGCTATTAGTAGCAGACAGTGTCTGCTGGCATTAATACCTATATTTATTTTCCCTTCTATTAATAATATATCAACAGATTCTGGAAGCCGTGGACGTCAGGAAATATTTCCTAATATTGCAATCTCTTCAGCTGCAGAATTGTTTCCCCCAGAGGAAATGAGAGAAGTCCTCCTGCTTAAATTATTTTAATGTAGGGGTTGTATAAAGCACTTTTGTCTCCAGCGCATGGCAGGGGAAAAGCCTGGGCTTACAGGGGCCTGCAAAATGACCCAGTGGGTCTTTTCCATCAGAAGCATTTGCAAATTGATCATGGTCTGTGCTGAATGAAGGCAGGGCGCTGCTGCTCTGGGTTTTGATTCATCCTGCTCTTTATTTATTCAATGGATTTGGGGAGAAGTTTGTGCTTGGTGCCTCAGTTTCCCTGCTTGTAAGTTGAGAGCATGAAAGGGGCTCACTTTGCTGTGTGGAAGCATCACTTCTGCAAGTTCTGACCAGCGAAGAAATAAACAGGAAAAACCTTTTCCTCTTTATTTAAAACATCATAAAACTCAGCAAAGTGAATTCATCTTGGTTACTACATCCACTGTTCAATAGTAGGGTGAGAAAGGACATGTTTGTTCAACATTTCTAGGCAGCAATTAGGTCTGATGGAAACATCTTGGTGCTATGTTTTTTTTCCGAGGGTATTTGTGTTTCCAGGGAGTGATTTTGATTGTGGATTTGATGAGAATATATTGGAGTCACTCAAAATCAAAAGGCAGCAGTTCAATGGGACACATCAGTTTTTTAAGCTTTATAACATTGGTGTAAATGTTTATTATGCTGTTGTATTCTGTATTTATTGAATCCCAAAAGGGTTTGGGTTGGAAGGGATTCTAAAGATCACCTAATTCCACCCCCTGCCATGGTCAGAGACACCTTCCACTGTCCCAGGTTGCTCCAAGCCCCGTCCAACCTGGCCTCGGACACTTCCAGGGATCCAGGGCCAGCCACAGCTTCTCTTGCGGGTTTAGAACACCCAAGTGAAGCATTTCCAGACTGACAGACTTCAACGTTTATGCTTCAGTCTATAGCTGGCAAAAGTTCACCTTTTGTCTTAATTTGCCGCTCATTTCTTATTGCCCCTCCCTTCTTTCCAGAGACAGATTTTGTTTACAGCACTGCACCTTTAGCAGCAAATAAACAGGATATGGAAATGCTCAGAGACCTGGGAAAACATCTGTAAGAGGATTCAGGGGCAAAAAAAAAATAGGAGGATATGAGTACTCAGGCAGAGAAAAGAGGTGGTCAGGAGCTGCTTGCACGTTTTGCTGAGGAGATAAGAAGAAAAGCTCCCGTGAGCACTGAAGGCAGCAGTTTAAAAGCCAATACATCAAAGTAATTTTGGCTTAGTTCTGCAGAGATTAAGGGCTTTGTAGATCCACGTGTTTCCCTGTTTGCCCAATCCCAGCGGGCATTTGCACGCCAGCTGGAGCAGGGAGCTGGAAGAGTTGAAGATGATGATGTTCGTGCAAATTTGGCAGCAGGAGCTGGTTGAGGTGAGAGCTGGGGAGGGCTCCAAGCCCAGTTGTGCAGCTCCACCTCAGAGAAGGAAGGTGGGAGGAGCAGCAATCCATGGTCACTGGTAGCTGCTGCTGGAGAAATCCAACCTTTACCCATCCTCCTAGTGGGAGGTGTCCCTGCCCATGGGATGAGCTTTAAGGTCCCTTCCAACCCCAAAGGTTCCATGATTCTGTTATTCAAGGGGATGATCCCAGACCTGTCACCCAGCTCCTTCTCGGTACATGTCACCTGGGGGATCTGAAGACAAAGGCCACATTGGATGGGGCTTGGAGCAACCTGGGCTAGTAGAAGGTGCTCCTGCCCCTGGCAGGGGGTGAGATGGGATAAGTTTCAAGGTCCCTTCCAACCCAATCCACTCTGTGAGTCCATGATTCTTATTCCTCTTTGCTTGCACACACAGCCGTGCTTCACTTACTGAACTGCCTTTCTTGCCCTGTAGGATTTTTGCCTTTACACTGGACCCTGCACTTCCTTTTTCCTGGTATTTTAAATCCCACACTCAAGCACCTCCAAGGACTTATTTAAAAACCACCTCTGCAGGTTGGTCCTTACGTAAACTTGAGGTGACTCTGTTTTATTTTCCTTGCAAACAGCACACAGAGGTTGTGATTTTGTGTCTCCCATAACCTAAATGGTACCAAGACCTCTTTTCCACCCTCAAAACCACCTGGCCCTGTCCTGCCTGACCCGTATGGTCGCATCCTCTGCATCAGGGTGGCTGATCCAAACTGGCTGATCCAAACTGGCTGATCCTGGCCTGTGTTTGGGCTGGTGTTTGGGTTGGTTTCAGCCATCTCTGCTCCATGTAGGTGGGAAAATCCTGTACCCACTCAGCCCTGTTTGACTTCCCAGCACAGAGCTCCCTCCTCCAAACCCTGCTTCTTTCCCAGCTCTTCTGCCAACCATTCCTGCTCTACAGCCATCCCAAACATCCTCCTACAGCCTGGCAGGCTCGCTGGAATCACGAAGCCATTATTGAAATCCTCCAATGGCTTTGAAAGATGCTTTTTGGTGTTCTGTTTCCCCCACTGTGTTTCAGGGCACTCTGAGTCACTGCTGAAAGGGGTTTGGGCCAACCCGCTGCCAGTTGATTTGGGAAGGGGCTGCATCCCAAACTTCTCAATGCCACCCACGCCCCTGCTCGGCTGCCAGGATTTCAAAGCAATCCACTGCACAGTTACAGGCTAACAATAAAAAAAAAGGGAAGGGAATGGTGCCATCCCACTGTGATCTCATGGAGAAAGGCAGAGCTGTTCTGTAATAAAGGTAAATCGGTTTCTGCTTCGCTGCATAATGAGCCTCTGATGATTTCAGCAGGAGAAACCCCAATTAGAAACGGGTGGAAAAGGGGCATCCCATCTTGGGAGCAGGTTGGAGAGGCTGAGGGTTTTTCCTGTTGCGCTTTGTGGTTAAACTGCAGCTTTTGCATTTTGAGAAAAGCATCCTGAAATGTCCAGGCAAGAACCCCAGCCTTCCTACCTCTTCCTGTCACCTGCTACAGTCTGGTGAGAGGAACATCCCCTTCCACCCCAGGTATGATCCAGGGCACAGGTCCATGGACTGCTGGTGGGAGTCACTGTGGGAGCTGCTCTGCATCTTATGAATGGCTGTTTGCAAGGATAAAAGGGTGAGAGACAGAATCAAGGAATCATGGAATAATTTAGACTGGAAAAGAGCTCCAAGACCATCGAGTCCATCCTGTGACCGATCCCCACCTTGTCACCAGCCCAGAGCACTGAGTGCCACATCCAGTCATTCCTTGGACACCTCCAGAGATGGGAACTCCAAACCTCCCTGGGCAGCCCCTTCCAATGCCTGACCACCCTTTCCATGAAGAAATTCCTCCTGATGTCCAGCCTGCACCTTCCCTGGCACAGCTTGAGGCCGTTCCCTCTCCTCCTGTCCCTGTTCCCTGGGAGCAGAGCCCAACCCACCCCGGCTGTCCCCTCCTGTCAGGGAGTTGTGCAGAGCCACAAGGTCCCCCCTGAGCCTCCTTTTCTCCAGGCTGAGCCCCTTTCCCAGCTCCCTCAGCCGCTCCTGGAGCTCCAGCCCCTTCCCAGCTCCGTTCCCTTCCCTGGACATGCTCCAGCCCCTCAATGTCCTTCTGGCAGTGAGGGGGTGTAGATATTTCTAATACAATTTTTGAAGAATTCTGACAAATCCCAAAGCAAATGCAGGAGTGAAGGGGGAGCAAAGGCACCTCCTGGTCCAACCTGATCCAGAGCCCAGACAAGGTTGTAGGAATCCCGGATGTGCTCCTTGTAGGTGCATTCTGTCAACGAACAGTGATGCCAACAATGGTGGCAACCTCACAAAGCCAGGTGGCCCAGTTTGGCCATCTCCAGGTTTTTAAAAGCTCTCCCTTCCTCGTATGGGTGCCCTCAATTCAACTGACTCTTGGAAAATCCTGGATCAGGATTGGTGTCCTACAACGTTAAACCCGAGGATTTCATCAGCTCAGTCTGACTCCAGGCTAGGGATGCTCCCATGGCTCAGCTACCAGGAACAGATTGTTTTATCCTCATCATGTCTTACAGTTTTCCCCTGGGCATTTCCCATTTACAAAGTCTGGAGACATAAAACTGGGCCCAAACAGCCCCACTGTGGATCTGACTCCGGGAACTCCTTCCTTCAGTTGCCCCTTTGGTGGAGAAATGAAATGTAATGGAAATTAGACAATTTTTTTCCAAATTTTGGATCTTTATCAGCCAGGTCAGGTGGCAAAGTCTGGACAACATGAGACGGAATGAGGGAAACTGGGACCAGTCATAAACTGAGCATGGTGGATTTTCATAGAATCATGGAATACCAGAACGGCCTGGGTTGGAAGGGACCTTAAATCTCATCTCATTCCACCCCCCGCCATGGGCAGGGACACCTTCCACTATCCCAGGCTTCTCCAAGCCCCATCCAACCTGGCCTTGGACACTTCCAGGGATCCAGGGGCAGCCACAGCTTCTCTGGGCACCCTGTGCCAGGGCCTCCCCATCCTCAGAGGGCAGAATTCTTTCCCAATATCCCATCTAACCCTGCCCTCTAGCAGTGGGAAGCCATTCCCTGTGTCCTGGCTCTCCAGGCCATTGTCAAAAAAAGAAACTCATCATATAATTTTGCCATCTTTGTAGAACAGAAATGAAATATTAAATATTAAAATATTATTCTGTTATTGGCTTATTAAGACTTTAAATCCTTCAACGCAATGCCCAAGCAGTGAAGAGTGGGGCACTTTTAAAATATCAAATCACTTTTTTTACTTTTTTAAGCACAAGTTGAATTCTTTTATAGGCTGAGCTTAGCTGTGGGTGTTAGGCATAAAAATATGTGATGCTAATGATGTTATCTTCCACAAACTGAAGTTTAATAGAGGAAAAAAAGAAAGTATCTCTTGCTTTTCTCCCTCCTCTTTTGTGGATTTGTCTAAAAACTTTCTTCCCTGTCAGGAAATGGAAAATGAACTGTGTTTTCTCGTGTGCCTTGTCCAGCGCATTTCTAACACAAACAATGCTGAGATGTCACAGTAAAACAGAAATTAAATGGAGTTTCTTGCTGCAAATTCACAGAAAAAAAGGGAGTTTCTCGCCTTCTTGCCTTTTGAAACTTATTTTTGGAAAGGATGTATATTGATATTTATATACGGACACATTTACATGCATAGATTCAAGAGAGGTGGAATTACTCTTTTTTCCTTTTTCAGTCCTGATTGCAATTGAAAAACGCAACCCCTAGATGGCAGAAAGTCCCTCTTTCGGGGTGTTCTGGTTTGTTTTAATCCCTGCACAGGATGCCACGATCCCAAGTTTCAGTATAACAGACGGATTGATGACACTGAGTTTTATCCAAGATCTTATAACGAGATGAGGCATCAGCGAGTTTTAAACCTCACCAAAATTGCTTTGTGCTGCTCAAACTGCAAATCTTGTGCCAAAATTCAACTCTCTGTCCTCTTATCAGGCAGATCCCAGGGCTTTTTGGTGTCCAGTCCTTTAGTGCAAATCTGAATGAGCTCAGGGACGAAATATTGGGTTATCTGGGTTATTTGGGTGACTGGTGCCGCACAAGATGGGGAGGTGATGGGGGCACCACAAAACTGTTTGCACAGTCCAGTTGATACAATTAACAGGTATTAATTAACAGGGGGGTAAAAATTGCTTCCTAAAAGTTCAGTACCCAGGCTGAGGAGGTCTCATGGTTGTTTTTTGCTATCCGTGGAGTGAGGCAAGTGATGAACTCCTCCTACTTGGGGCATCCACTTCACCCAAGCACCACTGCTGCTGCCACACCCTTGTAGCCCCATGCCTTTGTTCACTGAAATTTATGGATTCCCATCCCCACCTGGGGCTGCACAGACTGGGAAGTGATGGGATGGTCGGCAAACAAGGTGTTTGTATGTTACTGAGAAAAGGGTTGGGCCACTGAAGCAGGGTTTTTATTTATCTGCCTACCCATGGTGTCACAACCAAAACCTCATCCATCCTCTCTTCTGGCTCTGGGTAACAAACAGGGCTTTTCTTTGCTCGTTTCTACCTCTTTGTGCTTTTAATTCTCTTTTCCCACCTCTGTTCTCAGCCATGGGTTTCTTGACCTCGGCCCAAAGTGTGCTCTTCTAATGCTGATGTAAATTTTCAACATTTATGGCCATCCCATACCCTCCAGCGGCATGCCCTACACCCAGAGCTATGCATTAAATCCACCTGCCTCCAGCCACGGGGAAGTCTGAAGGATGTGAGGCAAAAAATGTGGTGGGCTGGTAAAATGGAGGAAGCCAAGGATGAGAACCTTGACTATACCCCAGCACTGACCAAAGAACCTGGGATAGTCCTTGGTATTAATTAGAGAGAATTCCATGTTCAAGCAAGGATTGGAGAGGGGAATAAATAGTGGGAAGAAGTCATAGGGCAGGATATAAAGCAAGAACATGAGGATTGAATGAATTCAGTGATGATTGCATCCAGTCTCTGCCAATGGTGAGTGTGGTCAGGGACCTTTGTAAAGGCTGGGTTATTTGTTACGCCTTGAAATAACAATAAATCCCTAGCTTTGAAGGCCAGGAAGGACCTAAAATCATGTGTCTGAGCTCCTCTGTAGGTCCAGCTCTGGGGTTTCATGCCCATCTCTCTTCTTCTTCATAAGCCAGCCTGGAGAAACAGAACCAGGTCTTTAGGCTCTTACACTGCCTGCGGATCTTTGGCGAATATTCCCAGCCAGTGATTCACCTCCCCGTAAATCAGAGACCTCCCTGTGGTCTGGTGAGTCACTTCATGGACTGTCTGGTTGGGTTTCTGTGGGATAAACACCCACCTGGGATGTGGATGTCTACGCCGTGGGTGTGTGATTCAGCTGCCCATGCAGGATGTGGGCACTCGGTGACATTTGAGCTGCCCTGCAGTACCTGAGACACCTGTATCCCCTGAAAAATCAGATTTCCAGTGCTGAATTCCCAGAAGATTGGTTGAACGAACTACTTAAGATGCTTTCCTTGTTGCACTGATGTCTCTCGGCCAGGACAGCTCCATCCCCATCTGCAGGTTGCTGGGAGAGAGGGGAAGAAGCCGGGATGAGGTTTCAATTTGTGCCCAGTGAGCCTCTCTGGCATTGTGCTAATAAAATCCAAAAGTCCTTACGAAATTAAAATATGAACCTGACGGAATCAAAGTGCCTTGAGCTGAAGGGAAAGAGGAGCGAGGTGAAGGGATAGAGGGAATCACCCATGAATGCAGCAAATCCCAGTGCAGGAGCTGACTTCCATGTGGAGCCAAGGGCACCCTGAGGGACAGAGAGGAATAGCCCTGGAGGGGCCAGAATTTGGGAAGCATTGCACGCTTTCCCTTCATCCTAGAGATGTAAAAATCTTTATAAATTGTGACAATGAGGTAAAACTGTCATTTCAGAACTAACATAATCCTCTGCCCTTCTCTCTGAGGGTGGTTGTGATGCTCAAACCACGAGGATCATTTCATGCCCTCAGCAATCCTGTTAATCCTCAAACCTGGATCTTCATAGCTCTGCAAAGTAAAATAAACCAAGAACTGCTGATTTCTGGGCTGGGGAGTTACCAAGCAGCAGTGGGGACCACCAGGGGCCAACTAAAAGGTAAAATAAACCATAGTCAGGGCTTGCACCGAAGTATCTCCATGCAGCTGGCACCAAGGGCAGGTGCTTTGCTGAAAAGTGGGGTCCTTCAGGGAGGGTTTCAGTTCAGCTCCCAAAAACTGCAGGGATGTACGGAACCTTTGCCTGGATGTGGTTATTTCCTGAGAATGATGTCCCTGTACGTGAGAGCTGTGGCCACACTGCTGCATCTGTCCAGGGGCAAAGTGGGATCCATCCAACAGTGGTGGCAAAAGGTTTGTTGTGTCCTATCGCCCCGCTGGGAAGGGACACTCTGGGCCCCATGGGGAATGATTTTGGGAAGGAATGAGGTCAGAAGCAGCAGGATCAGGCCCTACATCTCATCCATGGCTCCGTGGTTTGGCACTTTCATCCCAACAGGCTCCTGCCTGGGGATTTGGAGAATACTGCGGAGATGGGGAAAGGAAGGAATAGAGTTTCACCTTTTATTCTTTTATCATGGCAACAATGCCTGGTGGGAAAAAAAAAATAGAAAAGAAGAAGAAGAAGAAGTTGTAAATGGCAGAATTAACAATAATACAATCCCCCCATCCCCATCCCTCCCCCCTCTCCCTGTGCCGTCCATTCAGGAGACCGACAATAAACAAGGTCATTTGATTCATTCAGCTCGGGGTGTAAACAAAGCCTTACAATAAAACCCCCCCAACCAGGGCCCCCCTTTTTCTCCAAGAATAGATGTCCCCCCCTCCACGCCGGGGCCCCCCCGCTTGGCTTCTCCTCTCCCATCATCCCTGGACCAGCCCTGCTGCCACTTCCGCAGTCCCCATCCCGGCTCCGTGAGGCCCCGCTTCCTACTTGGTGTGGGAACTTCGGCTTCCCCGGGCAACATCTGCACGGACGGCCCCACTTTCTCATGCCGGCAGCAGCCTGGCCACATCCCGGGACCCTGATCCAGGGAGAGAGAGAGAAAAGAGGGAAAAGAAAATTAATAACAGACCAAACCTGACCCAACACTAACGGGATTTGCATCCCCTCCCAGGCCCCTAGGGAGCAGATCCCAAAAGCTGGTGGTCAGCTTCCTTTTTTCACGGGCTTTGCTGGGATCTGTGTGGCCAATGGAAAAAGAAGTCCGTGTGTGTGTGTGTGTGTGTGTGTGCATGAGCATTGGGAAGAGGATGGGTTGTGCAAGGGGTCCTGTAGTGGGATAAAGCCTGGGATAGGGTCCAGGGGGTGCATGAGCCTCTACTGGCAGCAGGGAGGGTGATCGGAGAACCATGGAATGGTTTGGGTGGGAAGGGACATTTAAAGGTCATCCAGTCCAGCCCCCTGCCAAGGGCAGGGATGTTACCCACCAGATGTGGTTGCTCAAAGCCCCATCCAACCTGGCCTTGAATGTTTCCAGGGATGGGACATCCACCACCTCTCCAGGCTTGGGAAGTTCTGAGAGCATCTCCACCTCATACCTTGCTTGAAGTAAATCCTATGGAGCATTCAGTGGATGCCAAGCCAATGACCCCCACACCTAGGATTTATCCCACCTGGAATGTCCACCCTGCCACCTGCACAAGCTGGGATGATACTTATGGGTCCTGCCTGAGGGTTGCTGCCCAAATAGGGGATATCTGGTGTCCCAGGTGTTCACCAGAAGTTTCCCTACTCTTTGGGATCCCTTCCAGGGCCTTGCGATGGCTCCGGGGTCTGGTGGGATGCAGGAAGGAGGATCTCAGCATGCCCAAGGCACACAGGGGACCCCATCCAGGCTGGATGGGGCTTGCAGCAACCTGGGGTAGTGGAAGGTGTCCCTGCCCATGGCAGGGGTTGGGATGAACTTTAAGGTCTCTTCCAACCCAAACCATTCCCTGATTCCATGTTCTCATGCTTTGGTCAAGACAGATGGACATGACTAATACCTTTCCTGACAGTTTTCTCCCTGTGTTCCAGCAAACATGGATTCACTGCTGGATTTAAGCACTGGGAAATCTGACTCAGCTTTTGCCTCTTGAGTTGACCATTAACTTTCTCTATGTGACCTCAAACAGCCCAAATCCTCAGAATCGCCTCAGTTTCCCGCCTGAAAACACTGAAATAACACTGGGGCAAAACACCTTCCTGTGCCTCAGTTTCCTCCGTGTTTTTTCTCAGCCTTCAATTATTTAAATTGCAAATTTGCAGCATCAGAGTTTGTCTCACAATTTTTCCACATCACTTAATACAAGAGAAAACTGCTCATCTTTGATAACTGATTTGATACCATGGCGCTTCCACAACGGTGTCTTGAGCACCGCAATAATAATAAAATAATAAAAACAATAAAAAGGGATGAGTTATTCCTTCTCAGGGGAGAAGGTTTGTTTTCACAGATGCTCGGGCAATGGGTAATAACAAATAATTCTAATACAAAGCCTGTTTCTTCACAATTTAATATTTGCAACACCACAAATCTGGCTGTATTTGTACTTTTTGTTTTGTCTGCTGGATCTCTTCCACGATTATTTGCCAGGATAAGAAGTTTGTTTTCCTGTATTTCTGGGGAGACAATTCTTCAAAATAAAAAACTGTGAGAAACTGGGCTGCAACGGGGAGGAAAATCGTGGCCAAACCATCACTTGGTACAGCAAGAAAACCCAACCAATGATAATGAATTTTTCTACTTCAATTTTCACCTGCAGAACGTAAATGTGTCTACCAGGCAAGGAAAATGCCCCTGTTCCTCCCTCTCCCACACACCTGCCCACAGACACTGTAAAAATTTCTCATTTCATCTGCTAAAACGTTGGCGTGTTCATTGCAGTGTTTCCTGCAGGTGCCATCCAGAGGAACATCCAGCCGGGATCACCAGGCATCCTGCAGCAGCTCTGTGCCCTCTTTCCAGGAGCAGATCCATGACTGGGTGTTCACTGCTTTTCTGGTGAAAAGGAGGGCGGGGAAGTGGTGGAATCACCATCCCTGGAGGGATTTAAAAGCCCTGTGGATGTGGCACTTTGGGACGTGGGTCAGTGGTGGCCTTGGCAGCGCTGGGGGAACCGTTGGACTGACTGGATGATCTTGGAGGGCTTTTCCAACCTTAGTGATTCCACGGTTCTGAGTTTGTGCTGCACAACATTCAAGCATATTTAAGCTTCAGAAATCACCAACTTTTGAAGTCCAACATGGCAAAATTTCATCTGGTCAACCATCAAAGAGACTCTTTGTTTGGCAGGAGTCTCCTTTGCCAAGCACATGCAGAAAAGCCATGGGACGGTCCTGGGGTGTGTCACTGGGATTTTCCTGGTCAAAAAAACCCAAAACCTCTGAGCTGGAAAATGATGAAAAGGACAAAACATGGAATCCTCTAGGCTGGAAAAGGCTTTTAAGAGCATTGAGTCCAACCATTCCCCAGCAGAGCCAGGGGCACCACTAACCCATGTCCCCAAGTGCCACATCCACGTGGTTTTAAATCCCTCCGTGGATGGTGATTCCAACACTTCCCTGGATTATTCCTAATTTCCAATCTAAACCTCCCCTGATGCAACCTGAGCTGTTTCTTCTTGTCCTGTCCCTTGTTCCTTGGGACAAGACACCGACCCCCACCTGGCTCCACCCTTCTGTCAGGGAGTTGTGGAGAACCTGCCATATTTTTTCTCCAGTGGACTTCTCTGAACTGGATTAGGATCACTGCAGGTCTGATTTTTGGATTTTCAGCCTCAACTTTCCCTGGGCTTGGCACCTGCCCTGGGGGAATGATGTGGCTCCTCAGCAGGGCAATGAAGAGGGAGAGAAACTCTCATTTTGAAGCAGTTTGAGAGGATGCATTGCAAGGGCGAAGGAAAACTTCAGCTCAGTCCCTGGGAATTCTTCTCCTGCCAAGAAATCTGCATTGTTGGAAAGAGTCTCCCAGAGGAAGTGATTGAAATATCATTGTGTGAATCATATCTGTAACAAGGCTGGGCTGCAAGAAGCTTTGCTGAACCCTGGGAATAGGTTAAATGACCTAAAAAGACTTTGTTTTCCATTCAGGAATGGCCTCTAGCAGCCCATGTTAAGGGAAGACTGCTGGTTTTGGAGGTCCACCAAGGCTGGGATGTCCCCCAGCATCACTTGTCCGCAGATGTGCTGCATGAGGTGCTCACGTACAGCTCTGGGATGGATTTCCTGCTGTTTAGGGAGGGCTGAGATACCTCAGATGATAACTCTTGTGTGATAAGTTCTGCCTGGGGTGTGTTCTGGTGGTGTTTGCTGAGACTCAGAGCAGTTGTGGTCAGACTGGCACCGTTGGGGCAATGATGGGGACATGGGGACAAGGGGACATGGGAGGGTGAGGTTGGCTGGTGAGTTTGGGGTCCTGCTCTGGGGATAGTGGCTGGTGCAGGGATAGGAAATGATGCTTAGAAGGAGACATAAGATCTGGGGAGGTGAATTGTATGCTGGGATGAAGAGGCTGAATTGAGCCGTAGAAATACAGAATCATCATCCCGTTCCACCCCCTGCCAGGGGCAGGGACACCGTCCACTAGCCCAGGTTGATCCAAGCCCCATCCAACCTGGCCTTGGACACTTCCAGGGATCCAGGGACAGCCACAGCTTCTCTGGACAACCTGTGCCAAGGCCTCATCACCCTCACAGCCAGGAATTCCTTCCCAATATCCCATCTATCCCTGCTCTCTGGCAGTGGGAAGCCATTCCCTGTGTCCTGTCCCTCCATCCCTTGTCCCAAGTCCCTCTCCAGCTCTCCTGGAGCCCCTTCAGGCCCTGGAAGGGGCTCTGAGGTCTCCCTGGAGTCTTCTCTTCTCCAGGATGGACACCCCCAGCTCTCCCAGCCTGGCTCCAGAGCAGAGGGGCTCCAGCCCTTGGAGCATCTCCGTGGCCTCCTCTGGGCTCATTCCAGCAGGTCCACATGCTCCCCATCCCCATCCCTACACGCTGAAGGGGGACAGAGCTGCAGTGTGTTGCATTCCCTCCAGTCAACCATCAACAGCTCCCACCTCGCTGGCTCCTGTCATCCCTTGTCATTCCAGCCTTGGCCGTGCCCTCCACACATCCCTCATCCTTTTGCTCAGACCTTTCTCAGAAGATCTGTCTGTTATCCCCTGCTTGAAGTTCAAATTCATCATCCTTTGCCTTTGGAGCCCTGCACGACGCTGCCCCTTTCCTGCTCATTCTTCCTCTTCCTTCCTTCCATACAAGTGGAAAATGCCCTCTCTGAGCTCAGAGCTGCTGACAACGTCTTTTTTGAGGGAAAGAGGCCTCAAATCTAGGAAACAACCACCAGCCTCTGCAGGCCCCTCATGTACAATTTGGACAGTGGTGTTGGCTTGAGTGAGAGCTGAGCAAAAAAAAAAAACAACCCAAAGTTTATTTGTCCCATTGTTCGCGGGAGTTATTAAACACACACAGCAGGGAACGGAGTGAATCCCTGGGCAAATGCAGTCACTGGCAGGTGTTCCATGCCATTGTTACCAGGGCTGGTACAAATCTGTGCCAGGTTTGGAATGTTAAATATAGGGAATGGGATGAGCTGTTCGTGTTTGCCTCAGTAGGAGTGAGCTGGAGCAGGCAGTGAGGATGTTTGGCAAGACAAAGCAAGTACAGAAAATAACAGATATTCGTTAAAGACACCTAAAAAACCAGCAGTTATGACAGTTTGTGCAGAATGGTTTGGGTTGGAAGGGAACTTAAAGACCCCCTTGTTCCAATCCCCCCTTCCTTTAGGCAGACAGGAGGATTTGTGATGTACTGTGATACATTGCAATATATTCAGCATTTTCCCCATGTAAGTGTCAACTGTTTCAGCAATTTCAGGGAAGGTGAATTCAGATTTTCAGCTTCTTGGAGCAAACTGCCTTTTTCTGTCTGTGTACATAACAAGATGAGCTTCCCAACCCAAACCACTCTAGGGATGCCATGAATGGCGGAGTTTGGTGGTGTGTCTGGATGGGAAAAGGGCTTGGGAGGGAAGCCAGGCTGCGTTTGACCGGGAGAAGTTGGGTTTTCCTGGTGTTGTCCAGGGAGCTTTTGAAAGCTAAAGGCTCTGGACAACGCAGGCCTTTGCTGTGGTTAAGGGACACAATTTAACCCTCTGGTTAAAGGTTTTATAGACACCAATCAGTCGTTAATATCCTCTGTTTTTTCCCCAGAAATGAGCCTTGGGAGGCTGAAGAGCTGCATTCCCCCATTGGTGTCTTGCTGTGGATGGGCAGGTGTGGATTTCTCACCAGGAACGATGGGATGGTCTATTTAAAATGGAAATTTAGGCCCTTCCCACCTTGGATTTTTGAGAAAACCTCCTGACCTGAGGTAGGACCTTTCTACCTGTCAGGTCTGGAAGGGGACCTACCCCAAAAGCTTGGAGAAGCTTTGCCACTGACCTTGTGAGCCCACGAGCTTGACAGTGGCCAAGAAGACAAATTCACCTTCATTCAGATCAACTGAGTGCAGTGTTTACAAAAAGTTAAAAAAAAAAAATTTTTTTTTGGCAGGCTGTGTCTGCCCAAAGTCTGAATGAATAGAAGCTCCAAAGGAAGCACCTGCTGCTAAAGGAAATCCAGGACAAGTTTTATTATCCTTTTTCACAGGTCTATTCAGGACTACATTAGGGGTTTCCTCTTTCCTTTTCTGGTACTTCACACTCATTCACAACAAAAAAACATATTGTGCTTATGAATTATATTCCAGAGAATATGGCTGGAGCTTATAAAGGCCCTGGCCAAAGAACTTTATTTTTAACCTTGCTCCCTAGTGGATTGATTTCTCAAATGAAAGCTTTGCAATTGTTTGGGGTTATTTTTCTCTCTTTTTCTTGGACGGGGCACAAGGGCAAATCCTGCCTGCTCTGTGTTAACAAAAAATGCCTCTCAAGGAACGAGGAGCAAAGGAGATGAGTGAGGCTTTCCATGGAGCTCAGCTATGAAGGAAAAATGGAAAAAAACCCCCAATTTAATTCCTCCTAAACCAGTGTTACCCACCAGTTAATGATGCAGTGGCCACTTTGGTGCATGCAGAAGCTGAGGGAAGTTTTTCCATTTCTAATGGAAAGGGAGAGGGAAAGTCCCTTTGGCTGCTGGAAGAGCAACTTTTGGGGTTGATCCTGAGACCATCTGAGGCAGTGATGAGGGACCAGGAGGCACTGGGGAGTTTGCTGGTCAAACACAGCTGCTCAGCTCAACATCTCCCAGGTACAGAGCACATAAAAGCTGAAGGGTTTGCAAACAACCCAAGTGCAACCCATGAGCCACTTGTGTACCAGAATGTTTGCTTTAGGGTCATTTTGCACCTGTGAAATAAGGATATGACCCAATCTCTGAGTGGCCTGGGAAGGTTTTGCACACTCCTGCTCCAGGGTGGGTGCCTGGGAGGCAGCACTGGATGCTCTCTGTAGCAAATACACCGCACTCTGTGAGAGCAAGGACCTTCCTGGGCACGCACACGGGATTCTCCTTCTGATCTGTCCTTAAAAGTCTCATTTTTGGCTTTAAAAGTCCTTTTCCACCCCCTCAGGAGGTCACAGGAGTGTGAGCTGTCACTGCAGCCACCTTCCCTTGGCCCTGTGGGTTCTGGTTCTCCTTCTCACAGGTTTTGATTTGCAGCCCCTTTTAAGAGCAGGAATGGCCTGCTCTGCTTTTGAGCAGCACCCAGCACAAGCATTTCTTCTTCAGCCCAAGGCTCCTCGCTGTTACTGCAGCGGAAATAGTGAATTATGGCAATTAGCGGTGGCATAAATCAGAGACTGTGACCAAACGAGGTCACCGAGGGCTCGAGGGCTGCATCACACCAATAAATTACCCCAGACAGGAATTCCTTCATCCGCACCACTGGATTGTTTGAGCGTTTCTTGACATGGGTTTGGCCCAGCCCAGCGACAGCGAGCCCAGGAACGGCTCAGGCATCAGCACGGACCAGTGACCCGCTGGGAATATTGTGTGGGACCCCTGTCCCATGGGTTAGAGGGCAACTTCCACAGGGGCATGGCCAGGAGCAAGTCCTGGCACTGGCTGGTAGAGATACAGCCCGTTTTTAATGAGCATAAGCCCATTTTAATGAGTGTGTTTGCATGGCAGTGACATTTCCCCATGAGGAAAACGTGCTCTTGTTCCCAGATCCCCAGCGCAGCTCTCGCTGCCCTCGATGCTCTTCACATTTCTTTCCCTGCAAGGTTTTAGCTAAGGGTGTTTTAAAGTGCTGCCCCAGGGTCAAGATGTTGGTCCTTGTGATTTCCAAGTGGTGCCAGACACGGTGTCACCGTGACCTGAGGTAGCACAGCTCCTTCCCTCGCGGTCTCTGCCACACACAAAGACTTTGCTGCACAGCAGGGGCTTCTCTGACCAGATGCGATTGATTTTTCCCTTTCTCTCTTTGGCTTTTAGGATGGTTTTTCTGTGTGTTTTTGCTTGATCTTAATAGGTGGCACAAATACTTCCAGATGTCACCGAATGCTTTGTCATACAGGTTGAACATACAACTATTTTCTAGACTGGACTAGTCTAGAAAATCCTGAGTTGCAAGAAACCCACCAGGATCATCAAATCCAGCTGCTGGCCCTGCACAGGACACCCCAACCATCCCATCCTGTGCATCCCTGAGAGCGTTGTCCAAACACTCCTGGAGCTCTGGCAGCCTTGGGGCTGTGCCCATTCCCTGGGGAGCCTGCTCAGTGCCCAACCACCCCTGGGGGAAGAACCTGTTCCTAAAATCTAACCTACACCTCCCCAAAATAAGTGATTTGACCAACTCTTGTCCTTTTTTCATAGATGGGATGGTGCAGGCAGGAATTAGGGCCATGTGATCAAGGGAAAATCTGGTACCTGTTCACTGAGTGAGACCCAAGCCAGCAGTCAGATATGTCAGACTGGCAGAACAATAACCCAGGAGACTCCTGGCTACAAAGAATTATGCCCTGGCATCAGGGCCCAGCTCCCCAGGCTGTGGCCTCGTAGTGAAGTGACAAAGGTGCTTCAGCATCCTCATGGAAACAACAACAACCTGCTGAACAAGTGCCTCCTCCTGCTGTGCTTTCAAAGGGAGCACCAATCCTTGCTTCTCTTGGGAGTCAGGCACAGGCACCAGAGCTTGAGGGAGGTGCAGGTTGTGCATCCCCATCTTACAGGATGTCTGGGAACACCAGGGCAAGCTCTTGGCTCTGTGGTGCTGATGGCCTTGTCCCCAAGTCACCAGCAAGACCAGCCTGAGATAGGTTGTTGTAACAAAGCACGGCAGAAAGAACTCAAATACCTTTCAAAGCAATAAATTCTGTATTAAAGGATAAGTGCTACCTCTGGCCAGGTATTGCATGTGGGACGCAACCTTCCTGTGCCCAGTTTGCGTGGGATGATGCCCACCCTCCTTCCCATCTCCTGCTGGAGCCGTGCTGCCTGGGTGGGACTGCTGCTTTCAAAGGAAGCTTCAAAGGAAGGTTTTTTGTGAGCGAGCAGCGGAATCAAGGGCCAAAGGGGCCGATTTGTGCCTCCAAGGAGTGCTTCAAAATTTTCCGTGTTACAGATCACATCCTCCTCTCCACAGAGACTCCTGCCAGCCAGGGAAAGACTGTCCTTTCTTTGAGAGCAAAAGATGAAGATTAGGCTGTGTCCCTCCTGTTTCTGCTGCCTGGGAAGTACCCAAAGGCTCTTAGGACACAGCAGCTGAGTCTTTATTATTTTGCTATGGGATGTAGAAAAGGAATTGCAGTCTGTGGGGGGAGAGTTGGGGGATGCTCCACTAAACCTCACTGGAGTTTGTGGAGGGGCAGGAAAATAAAATAAATATAGGAATCATAGAATTCCAAAATGGTTTGGGTTGGAAGGGACCTGAAAGCTCATTCAGTTCCCACCCCCTGCCACGGGCAGGGACACCTTCCACTATCCCAGGTTGCTCCAAGCCCCCTCCAACCTGTGCTTGGACACTTCCAGGGATCCAGGGGCAGCCACAGCTTCTCTGGGCAACCTAGGAGCTGAGCAGCAATGACGAAGATCTTCCTCTTTTATTTTGCAGTCACTTTCAGATGGAGGATAAGTTCATCCAACACTTATTTGGTGGGAAATTAATATTATTTCTCCTGCAGCCTTAGCAGAGAAGCTCAGAGCATCACTGCGGTGGAGGCCATAGGGAATCAGGGAGGAAAAAAGGCAGCCCCAGCATCCATTACCAAGGTCATTGGAGGGGGAAGAGGTTCCCACTATTTTTTGTTTTACTTACGGGATTTCATTCAGATCGAGAAGGTGACTCTGGGGACAAGCTAGAGGAGTCCAGCAGCTGTGGCATTGAAATGCGGGGATCATAAATGGCAGGAGGAAGGGAAACCCAGTAAACAGTTTTCAGATCTCAACCGAGCATTGCCTCTGAACTACAAAGACCTGCGAGAAAGTGGTGTCAAACACCCAGCTCCCACTTTGACCCCTGCCTGAGGGGAAGTGAATCAATGTTGGGAAAATACGGAAAGCAGGATGAGATTATCTACTGTATAAAAGGAGCTGGAAGAGATGGCTTGGGACATTTGTGTATTGAGGCTCTTTCCACGTCCTATTCCTTTATGGGGGGGTGCTATTGTACCCGTTGTGGCAGATCTTTATCAGCCCTGTTTATCACGTTGGGTGCGGGGAATGTCAGATTGCTGAATGTCAGGTTGTTGACTGTTTTCATAACAGGAAGCTGCCTGCTGTCTTGCTGTGTTAAGGAACTCCCCTATGCACAGTATTTTCAAAAAAAAAAAGAAATAAAAAAAAAAATCTAAACACTCTGCTGTGGTTGGGCAACCGCACGGATTCGAGTTTCCATTGTTCCTTGTAAGGCAAAATCCTGTGTAGATAAATCCACTCGATACACGCTTGCCTGTTATTTCTTTTGTGTACAGATACAGGAAATACGGCCGTTGTTTTGTCAAGATGAAATATTTCCCAACGCCAGAAGTAAATCTCTGCACTTTCATCAGTGCTTGGGAGCCTGGAGCGCTGCCACGTCTGGGTGCAGGTGGGACGTGGGAGAGAGAGGGACGGGAGCGGGTTCGTCACCGCCACGGAGCATCGTGGGACACGGCTTGGAAGTGCCTTCATCCCTGGGAGCTGAAGGAGGCACCCAGCTCCCCCTGGGACTGGGGGGTTCATTCAGATTCCTGAATAGAAAATTCTGCCTGCCTCTTCTCACTGTGGGGGGGGAAAAGTGATCCAAAACCTCCTGTCTTCCCTGAAAACCAAATCCACAAGGGTGGGGTCTGGGAGCTGTGGTCAGTCACTTCACCCTCTCCACTGGGGGTGTAAAACAGAGGACACCCTTTGCAGGGGGCACACAGCTGGGCAGGGTGGGCACAAGGTATTGAAATTCGAGTGGGAAGAGGTCTTAAGCATGTTAGAGTCCTGAACCGAAGTTGGGTGAGTGTTGGAGTGAAGGCTTCTCTGGGCTCAGGCCCAGATGAAAGCCAAAGCACAGGAGCTGAATTAAAACCTTTGGACAAGCTGAGATACATGAAGTCATACCAAAGTAACATAGAAATGTAGATTTTTAACTTTTAGTAGAAATACATGCTAAGTGCCTTAAACATTAAAAAGCTGCAGCAGAGACCTTAAACACAGTNTTCTTTCTGCAGCAGTGTTGCCTTTTCACAGAATTCTTTACTTTAGATAAAATATAGATATAAGCATACTGTTCACATTTTTTAGATAGAGTGTTCACATAAACAATAAGAGCTGATAGAAACTGTATACACAAATCTGTGTAATGCCTGTGTAATGCTTACGGCTGTTAGAACTAGACCAGAACAGGTTAAGAAAAGAAAAACTAGAATCGTGTATTGATTTCACTGGTTAATTAACAAATATAATCCACACTTCTGTGAGAAAAAAATATTAATTAATGAAGGGGAATTAGAAGAAATTATGAGAAATCAGAAGATGTTGTATGCTGCCTGCTGTTTTTGCTGCTGCTGCTGTTGCTGCTTGGCTTTATCATGTAACCCCCTTCAAACTCTGCCTTCAAGAAACTGTGAGACTATGAAATAAAGAATTTTGCAGAACAGCAGCCTCCTCTGCTCTCTTCTACCCTGGTCTGAGAAGGAAGGGTATCCCGTCAAAAAATCAACAGGTGAGGAGAAGTCCTAAGCAGCTGAGAATCCTGAATAGAATGCTACTCTTTTGACGTACCTTGACTGTTTGTTGGAGCAAGTCACTAATAAAGCACCTACTTGGGTGCCCCCGAGTGACAGTGGCTCTGAACGGCCCAAAGGGTGGGCAAATGTTGTGTGTGGAGCGAAGGACCCCCGATCACAGCCTGGCTCGTCCCAAAGTCCATTACACCCATTACACCTTGGTGCAATTAAGTGGTGTTGGTCTGAAGCACCCTTGGATGAGGAATTTGAACCTGAGCCTTCCCTAATCCTCCTGACTGCTTTTATCAACAGACAGGTGAGGATGAAGTTTTTCTACAGCATAAGAGTAGTTCAGAGTGGGCACCTAAACTTTGGACCCTTCATTCCTCAAGGGTTTTTCTCAGACTCCAAGGTGTTGAAATGGGGTCAGTGTGCCTTCAAAAATCAGTCAGAGCACAGCCTGGACGCTGTTTGTGGCGCCGGGACTCCAGAAATCAGTCCACAAGGTGCTTGTGCTCCCATGAACACCCCACAAGGCAGTTTCTCACAGACTTGTGCTCTCTCAGGTTGCTTCCTCAGCTATAGGACCACAGCACAGGCAGAGAGAAGGAGATACCAAATTAACAACAGGATTTCTTTAAGGTTCCAATTAAAGAATCTCGGTACCAATAGAAAATGCAGGGTGTTTTCTGTGTCTGCTCAGGTCCTTTGTGGTCAGCAAACTCATATTTCAGCCTGGATAAAATCCCTGTGGCACAGCCACAATTATTAAATCAGGTAATTCTAAGCCTTTTCCTGAAGCAAAGTACACCTTTTAAAGAGCTTCACCCTCTCCAGTGATCAGGTGACCTCAGGAGGCTGCCAGCCCAGTGTGGAGATGTTGTCCGAAAAGGTGGGCAAGTCAATGAAAATGGAGAGTTTCAACCTGAAAGGTCAGGTCTGGGTCCTCAACGTCAGCTGTGCCATCCAGGGAAGGGGAAACTCATCATCCTGGGACACAAAGCTGAGCCAGACTTTTCAGAATCTCAGAAACTCTGTGAGATATTGGGGTGATGGTTGTGGGGACCTCAGTCATAGAATCTCAGAACAGTGTGCGTTGGAAAGGACCTTAAGGCTTATCCCATTCCACTCCCCTGCCATGGGCAGGGACACCTTCCACTATCCCAGGTTGCTCCAAGCCCCATCCAACCTGGCCTTGGACATTTCCAGGGATGGGACAGCCACAGCTTTCCTGGGCAAAGAGAAATTTTGGATGAGCTACTGAGGAATTCAGAGCCAATGGCTGCATTTTTACTGCTGAGATGCAGCACTGGAAGTCAACTGGCTGTGCTGTTAAACTGGTGGAGGAGCAGAATGGAGTAGGGAAAAAAAAATCATTTAAAAGAAGGTTTAAGAAGAAGATGGGAAAAGTTACAAGCAAAAATGATTTTGTTTTGGGGGTAGGCCATGGCCTGGAGGGCCCTTCCATTCCATATTTTTGTTATTATTTTATTCTCATGCAAAAACAGAGCTGTCCATAGCAGGGGGTTGAAATGGGAGGATTTTTAAGGTCCTTTTCAGCCCAAACCATTCTGTCATTTTGTTATTCCATGACTTTATGATTCCATGGGTCTATGATTCTGTGTTTTCACAATTCCATGATTCCATGATTCTATGATTCTGTGATTCTATGGCTCTACTGTTCTACAATTCCGTTATTCTGTGGTTCCACGATTCTGTGATATCATGGTTTTGTGATTCTATGATGTCATGGCTCTGTGATTCCATGATTCCATGGTGCTGTGATTTCATAATTCCATGATTCTATGCCTCTGTGATTCTATGGTTCTACTATTCTATGATTCCATGATTCTACGGTTCCATGATTCCATGATATCATGGCTCTATGAGTCTGTGATGTCCTGGCTCTATGATTCCATGATCCCATGGTTCTGTGATTGCATGATTCCATGATATCATGGCTCTATGAGTCTGTGATGTCCTGGCTCTATGATTCCATGATTCCATGGTTCTGTGATTCCAGGAGTCCATGATATCATGGCTCTATGAGTCTGTGATGTCCTGGCTCTATGATTCCATGATCCCATGGTTCTGTGATTCTATGATCCCATGTTTCTATGGCTCTACCATTCCGTGATTCCGTGACATCGGATCTGGCCTGGAATCACATCTTTGAAGAGGAACGCGATAAACTCACATTTATCAGCAGCAGAGGGCGTCCAACGCACGCTTGTCCCTAAATCCCAGCTCGGAGCTCCAACAGCAAATCCGACGGCAGCCAAAACTCTTCCTCGGAGCGCGGCCGATGCTTCCCCGCCAATTGTGCCGCTGCCCCAGGTTTCCTTCCCCGCTCCGTGCTCGGTGCCATACGGGAGGCGCAGACCCGATTGTTCGCCCCGTGGCCCCTGCAGACAGGATACGAGCCCAGTGCCAGGTGTGGAATTATTTTCCTGCGTGGTGCTATAGCATGGGAGTTGTTGATAACGCTAACAATGCGGCAAAGGAAAAGTGGGAGAGGAGCAGGACAATTAAACAGCTTTTGAAAGCCCTGGGGACATGGAAAAAACCCTCCCCCTATTCATGCGTCTCCAAATCCAAGTTCTTAAGGATGGAAACGCTGGTGTAGTTACTGGGTGAATCCCTCTTGCAGCCTGAAACACTTCAGTGAGACTTGCCCTGTGGGAACAGACACCTCCCTGGCATAGTGGAGATAACTTTGATTTATTCCAGGAGCCTGTCAGGATGGATCAATTTCCCAGGGAATAGCTCCCTATCCCTGCTACGTTTTACTGGTGCTGGGGGCTGAATCAGGGTTGGGGTCCCTGCCCGCTCTCAGTGAAAGCAGGTGGGGGACAGTGACTGCAACAAAGTGGTGGGGATTGCAGTGAAGGAGGAGTTTCGTGGGAAAACAGGGTCAGGCCCTGGATCCAGACTCCCTTTGGGATGTTGAGAAAGTCACTAATCCTTGTCACTCCTAAGCTACTGTAGAAATAAACAGATTTTTAGGGTTGAAACCACATACAGTGATGCAGCACCATATAGCAGCACAGAATGTGTCCCCATCCTGCACGGCAGCGTCCTGTGGGTCTTTCAAGTGAGGATGAAGGGCTGACTTTCAGAATAAGGGGCTGATGCCCTTTCTCCTGAGCTCCTGAGCTCTCCAGGACTCAAGGGGAGACTTCAGCTGAATTTCCATGTCCACAGAGCTGTTGCCAAGCCGGTGCCACCAAGCCTCGTCACAACACCAAGCCCTTGCACCAGCCAAAAGGCCACTCTGTCCCAGCCAGCTGAGACCCCTCAAGCTTGCTGCCATGATGACACCTCCCTGTTATCCAGCACACAAATCCCAGCCCTTCTGATTAGGAACTGTTTTGTCAGCATTTGGCACAGTCCCAGCAAAAGTGACACCAATTATTCATGTCAGCTCCCCTCTGAAAGCAGGAGATGTATGAAATCTCACCCCCGGACAATCCATCATGGCTTGCAGTGGGATTTGGGAGCTGTCATCTTGAGGGGTATTGACTGAACGTGGCTTCTTCCAGGCCACAGAGGTTATGGGGAGCTTTATCTCATCCCCAGCAAGACTGAAACTGAAAAATGAGCCTCAGAGTCTCTCGGCTGGGGTAAATGGTTCAACCTAAAGTTAATTCAGGCTGCTACTCGTTTATGTGACAAATTTTAATAACTGAAATGTGTTTAAATGGCAAATGTTTGCTTTAAATTAATCTGGGACCAAGTCTTATTTCTGTTTTAACATCAGCTTAGGTTAAAGTCTTACAACCAGGGTATATGGAGACATCTTGCTTTCCTCAAGGACTACCAACAAAAGCACTCAGCAAGGCATTGAGGAGGTGAAGAATCAGGCCAGGACCATGTTAAAAGTGCATTTTCCCACTATTCAGAACATTTATTCTGATTGTTTTATTATTGTCCTTCTCCAAACCACCAGGAATAGATTCTCTTCTCATGGAGGAGAACAGGAACATAATAAAACAGCCTCTGAGGTCTCAGTTTCCTCAGTGCCATGGCTGCATTCAACCTGCAGATTTGGAGTCTTCTCCTGCCCAAAAGGCAAGTTCAGCCTGGTGCAGTGGTTGTGGGCTTTCACAGTGTGTGCAGAGAACCAAGGGAGCCAGAAAACCTGTCTTTCCCAATCATACAGCTTCAAAAACCACCCCAGATCTCAGTGCCAGTCAGAGCTGGAATGATCCAGACACTCTCTATCCCGCAGCTTTGGGAGGAGCACTTCACACCCACCTCCTCTGCACTGGCCTTCACCAAGAGCAGC
Organism: Struthidea cinerea; assembly: GCA_013397865.1. Classification (NCBI taxonomy): domain Eukaryota; kingdom Metazoa; phylum Chordata; class Aves; order Passeriformes; family Corcoracidae; genus Struthidea; species Struthidea cinerea. The sequence goes on from VZTI01005531.1 coordinate 64,620, forward strand.
TCTCCCTTGGGTGTGCCTGCATTGAGCTGCTCTTCTCTGACAGTTCGCTCACCCCATTTCTTGCCACCCATCACCCTTCCTCTCTTCCCTCGTCATTTTGGGCTGACTCACTCCCAGGTTATGCCATGCCCTGTACAATCCCTTTGGATCCTCAGGGAGGATGCCCATGGTCTGCAGTGTGAGCACAGTCTTGATGTTGGAGGACAGGACACAGGGGCCAAGAGGGATTTAGGCTTCTGAAAGGCCATTGTCACCCCTCTGGGGACCAGCTCATGGCTGCAGCTGAGAGGAGACGAGAGGGGAAGGGAAGGGAAGGGAAGGGAAGGGAAGGGAAGGGAAGGGAAGGGAAGGACTTCCAGGGGGAAATTCCAAGATGTGCTGAGTACACCAGTAACTGGGTTTTCTGCAGTTCTGCCTGTGCATGGCAAGTGAGGTTGTTGGCTGAGTTGGATATACAGCCCCTCCTGCCTTTCCCCAGCCTCAGATGATGATTCTGGATCCAAATCACAGGCATTTTCTCCCAAATGCAGAACACCAACCCTGCTGCAGAGATTCCCACTCGGAACACAGCTAATGCCCACTGCTTTCCAGGTTAACTTCATGGAAGGACACCAAAGTCAGGGCTTTAGCAGTATTTCTAGTCCAATTGGGTTTCCCTGGTTTATTCATTATTTTCAGAGGAAAATAAATCCTTTGACCTGTGAAAATGCTGTGATGACTCTCAGCAGAGCTGTTCATTCATGGTCAAGTAGGATATTGTAAGTAAGGGGGGAAGTATTTATCTTTTCTTCAAGTACACCACAAACTCTTCCTCTGTGTCAGGAGTGCAGAATTAAATCCTAATTAAAGGCTGTAAAAACACAGTGAATCTGAGAGGCCAGGAACAGATACATATTATCGTCCCTTTCATAGATCATATGAGCACTGTGGTGACATAATAAATAATCCACCCCAAGTTTTTAAAGGTAAAAACCAGCAAATCATTAATAATGTCTCTGGCACCATATATCAAACTGAAGCCTTCCTCTTACAGCTGATCCCCAGCTATTCCCTGCTGCCTTTTTGCATTGCTGCCTCCTCCCTTTGCACTGGTCAATCTTCCCGTCTTTTCTGCTGCAGTATTCCCCTGCTTTGTCCACCTGTGTTTATTTCTGCAGTTTACTGAAGAGCTGCAGGTAGGAATAAGGCAAGAAAACACACATCACACTCTTTAAACCCAACCTCGGGAGGTTTAAAACTTGCCTGGACAAGAAAAGACAGGCAGAAACTATTTTTCAGGGGAGAGAGAGGCACTGGATGATGATGTGGTAACTTCACTTATTTCTAGCTCACCTGATCTATTTACGCCGGTGTCTGTAGTGGTGGAGCACTTGCCTCTGTGTCAATTTTGCTGTCTTGTCACCCTCTCTTTAGTGATCTTTTAAAATTTTCCTGTAATCCACTTAACCCATTTCACTGTCTCAGTCTGTCCCTCGTTTCTGAAGGGTTGGGATGCAATCTGCCATTACTTGTTCATGCCCAGTGGGGTGAGTTCTTCCAAGCTCACAGAATCATGGAATGGTTTGGGTTTGAAGGAACCTTAAAGATCATCCCATTCCACCCCCTGCCACGGGCAGGGACACCTTCCACTATCCCAGGGTGCTCCAAGGCCCGCCTAACTTTGGACACTTCCAGGGATCCAGGGGCAGCCACAGCTTCTCTGGGCACCCTGTGCCAGGGCCTCCCCACCCTCACAGGGAACAATTCCTTCCCAATATTCCATCTAGCCCTGCCCTCTGGCAACTTTAAGTTATTTCCCCTTGTCCTGTCACTGCATGATACTGTAAAAAGCCTCACTGCAGCCTTCTTATGTTTCTGGGCTTCTTGGGGGGATTGCCATCATTAATATATCTCCACATGAATATTATATATAATCACAGGGATTATTCCAGTGGTGCCTCAGTCCAGTTGTCTGATTTCTCCTCAGTCCCATGATGTGGGGTTTTAGCTTTCCTCTCTTTGGGCATTGAGGGAAGACTGTCCACACAGGTCTCACAGAGGAAGGGAGCACGAACGTGGAGACAGGGTGGTGTTTTGCTGCGTTCCACTGTATCACCTTTTTCCTGGAAAAGATCAAGGCAACAGGGAACTCACCCCAGTGGCCAAACATCATATGTTATGCTTGGATTTTTTCTTTTTTCCCCCAGATCTGGGAGTTACTGCAGCTGTAATACCATTCCTGGAAAAATACAACTCTCTGCCAGTGTTCTGGGATGCACTACTCAGTTAAGGTGAAATTTCTCCCTCTGCAAGTACCTGACTCACTGTGGGAGTACCTGCTCAGAGAAGCTGTGGCTGCCCCATCCCTGGAAGTGTTCCAGGCCAGGTTGGATGGGGCTTGGAGCAACCTGGGCTAGTGGAAGGTGTCCCTGCCCATGGCAGGGGAGTGGAATGAGATGGTTTTTAAGGTCCCTTCCCACCCAGATCATACTGGGATTCTATGACTTCTCTCCCTGATGCTCAGGGCTGGATTCACCTCACTGTACAGACAGGTCCCGTTTGTGGGCACGGGAAGTGAGGGCACCTGCAGCTGTCCCCACATGAACTTCCCGTTAAACAGCAGTTACGGGGAGCAGGGGTGACTCACTTGTCCTTACACGGGGATTCAGTGCCACTTGAGATGCTCTCTGGTACCTGAGCTGCCACATGCGGAGGGCAAATTCATCCCACCAATTTGACACATATTCAGGAGAGTCTGCTGCCACTTGTACATGTGGCACCAATTTAATCCAAATTCTTTCATCCCTGGTACATTCCAGTGCAGCTCTTGGGGCTGAGGAGAGTCCAGAATGGAAGGGAGGTGGGAGGGCTGCACACATTCATGGATGCAAGGCAGTGATGGAACATTGGCACAGGGGCCAAAGGAGCTGGGCTGCAGGGATTTGTGTAGTCCTGAGGTGACACGTGCTCCTACAGCTGGTAAGGAGGAGGACTGCTTTGCTCTTTCCCTGCTTTGTCCACCTGTGAATGGGTGACTCCAGCAGGGTGCCAGGGTCTCCAGGAAGGCATGGTGAAGTTTCAGTTCATCACCCATCAGCATTCACCCAGCATTCCCCAAACTGGGAGGCAATTCCTCAGTCTTTAGATGAGACTTCAATTGTCTTTGTAGTGGCCCTTCTCTCCTCCTCTTCAGTGTTTCATTGCCACAGGAAAGTTGTAAAATCACAGAATATCCTGAGTTGGAAGGGACCCACCAGGATCATCCAGTCCAACCCCTGGCCCTGCACAGACACCCCAACAATCCCACCCTGTGCATCCCTGAGAGCGTTGTCCAAACACTCCTGGAGCTCTGGCAGCCTTGGGGCTGTGCCCATTCCCTGGGGAGCCTGTTCAGTGCCCAACCACCTTCTAGGGGAAGAATCTTTTCCTGATATCCAACCTAACCCTCCCCTGACACAGCTCCAGCCATTCCCTCAGGTCCTGCCCCTGGTCACCAGAGAGCAGAGAACAGTGCCCGGTTCTGAGCATGTTGCTTCTGCTTCACCAGGGAGGAAGACTATTAGTGAGTCTGACTCTTCAAAAAATTGGTGTTCTGGATTCCCTGAGCTTAACAAAGGCTCTGTGCTGTCCATCTCTCCTGGGATTTCAGGGCTGCAAACCTTTAGAGTAGTTAATTCCCAGAAGGAAAAGTTTGCCGCCACCTACCCCCAGATGCACCAGTCGCTCTTTATTCCAATCAGTCCAGTCCTCACCACATACAAATTTCTCCATTTCGGGACATGTTTGGAGCTGCCTGAGTCTCAGCAGTGATGATCAGTGAGGAGCTTACTCAGCCCTAAACCCTGCTGGGATTCACCACCTGAGCGTGTCCCTACCTGCTTAGCTTTGGGGATTGATCCAGAGGGTGCAGGCAGGAGGTGCCAGCCCGTTCCTTTCACAAATCTGAGCAGCAGGAGGAAGGAACCTCTTGCCTTTTGAGCAGTTAGACCCTCTCTCCTCACTGCCGGGATGCCCTTGTTAAAATAGCTGCATGTGGAGCTTGAACCTACATTTTCTCTGTTACAGGGAAGGGCACTAAACCATAGGCACTCTGCACTTAAACTATCCAGTGGTGTATGGCAAGGATTGGATATTCCAGCAGTCCGGACATTGCCATGGAAGACCGTGTCATCCCCTTGGATAAGTAATGCCAAGAAAAACACCTTCCAGATGGGACATCTTGAGACCACTCAAGAGCTCAGTTCCCTGCTTATACCCCTGACTGAAAGACGCCGGTGGGACTTGGGAAAACACTTCTGTGTCTGTTTTTGCTGACTGCGTGTGGCATAACCTGCTCTGAGAACACCGAGCAGATCCTTAGATGGGATACTGGGAAGAAATTCTTCCCTGTGAGGGTGGTGAGAAGCTCGGGGTGCCCAGAGAAGCTGTGACTGCCATATTGAGTGAGGGCTTTGGTGGATCGATGCCGCGGACACGCTGAGGCGGCACTCTGATAGCACCTACGCGTGCACATGATCTCACCTTCGCAGATAGCCGTGAATGGCCACTGACACACACAGTCTGTGCACGAACCGGAGATGAAGAGGCGAGAGGGGTTCTCTACGTGTAATTCCGAGGCATTTAATGGCAACACCCGAAGGGGAACAGAGGCAAGAAGAACCCAGAACCGAAAACCCACGCCTGTTTTACCCCGAGAGCTCCCAAAGGCGGGCAGAGCATCCAAAACCAATACTCTGAAGGCTGGGGGGAAGAGGCAAGGTTGAGTGACATAACAGGGGCCAATGGGAAAGGGGATGGGAGGTGGGAGAGGGCCAGTGACCAGCAGGATCTAGACAAAGGGAGAACTTTCTAGCACAGAGTTGTAGGGAGAAACCACTTTTAGGGTAACTTGGAGGGCGTAAAGGGGACTTAGCCACCGCAACACTGACCCATCCCAGGAAGTGTTCCAGGCCAGGTTAGACAGAGCTTGGAGCCTGGGATAGTGGAAGGTGTCCCTGCTCATGGAAAAGGATGATATTTAGGGTTCCTTCAAACCCAAACCATTCCATGATTCTGTGGTGATCAAGGCCTATGAATATGTTGACTGGAGAAATGCAAGTCTCTAGGCAGTGGTGTTGTTTCAAATTCCTCTCCAGGTTTGTGTGTCCATGCCAGACCAAAATGGATCTTCCTCTCTCTATGGATCATCCCCACAAACCAATAAGACTGTTTTATGACACCCAGCTCATGGAGTTGTCTCTTAAGATCCTGAGGGTCAGGAAACTGTAGAAGTCTTCCCATCTTAGCACCAACTGCAGATGTAATTAGCATAGGTCTGAATTCCAATTCTTGATTATTAACTAAACTGATCCAAACCCACCCCTTTCATTCTCCACAAGCTGGTCTGCTCCAACACGGCAAAAACCAAGAGCAGGATTGTTAGAACCACTCCTGATTTGGAAAAGAGACTCAGACTCCTGTACTTGCTGATGTTTCCAGAACCCTGTTTGGGGATGGATGCCCTGTTCCTCTCCTTTTCTTCCATGGCTGTGGGTTGTGGGTTCTCCCCTTGTGCCTTCCCTGGCAGGGAACAGCCCAGAGCCAAGAAGGACATTGGATTCCTGTCATATTGCTGGGAAAAGGTCAGTGACTGCCAGGATCACCAGACAGGAAGAGATAGGGAGGAGAAACAGGAAAAGTGAGAGAAGTGAGGGGGGCAGGGAGCTCATTTTTTTCCCATCTTCTGTCCTTCCTCTCCAGCAGAGCCCTCCCACACATGATGGGTGTCCAGGGTGCGGCCAGAGATGCACAATCCTCTTTCCTTGCTCAGGGATGTCATGGGAAGGTGAAACCTGATGAGATTAGATGTGGTCCCTTGCTGGGACTGGCTGACAGCTCCAGAAAGCATCTGATGTAACCAAATCCTTGCAGTTCAGCGTGGGCAGAGGCCGTGGGAGATAATAAATATCTCTCACGTGTGAGAGGTGCATTTTTCTCCTCAGTTCTCCTTCCCTCCCAGCACACATTGCTGTGGTGGGCTGATTTTGCCAGAGTCCTCACTAGCTTGGTCTCATTCCTTAAGTCCTCTTATTTATTAAGTGCATCCCCAGGGCTGAAAACTAAGTAACTACGCTAGCAGCTTCCAAAATTTTACACTCTTCATGTAGATTTTTCTTCTTGGGATGGGATTTTCAGGTGTTCAATATGGTGCCAGGTCTGAATGAAACATTTCTCACCTCTGGGACAAGCATTATGAGCCTGTCCTCAGGCTACTCCTTAGTGTCCTTCTATTCCCTGCCCATGGCAGGGGGTCAGAACTGGATTGACTTTAACTTCCAGCCATTCTGTGATCCTATAGTTCTATTTTTACTCTCCAGGTTTCTTGGGAAGCCAGGTAAAATACAGCATGTTAGGACTCAGGGGTGTTTGCCTTCAAGTTTAGGTTTGGGACAAGGTGGGAGACTGAGGAAGAGATCAAGGCTTCTGCCATAAAATATAATCTGGGCTATCAGAAACACAGGGATGATTTCATTAACAGGAAACCCCTCATTCTTCAAATCATTGCAGATTTTAATGTGAAATCTCTGTTCCCTTTCTGCTCCATTATGTGACTGGGTTTAGCAGCCCAAATCGACCACACATATCCGATGTCACCATAAAGAGCAAGGAAAGACTTAAAACTCCCCGAATACACCTTAGCTGGTGCATGGGGTCAGTGAGGGTCATGCAGCCCCCAAGGTGAGACAGCAGAAGGGTCCTGTCTTTCCTCAAGACAACTTGGTGCATTATCCTGCCCTGGATATCCAGCCATGGCTGCCCCATCCCTGGAACTGTCCCAGGCCAGGCTGGACAGGGCTTGGAGCAAGCTGGGATAGTGGGAGGTGTCCCTGCCCATGGCAGGGGGTGGAACTGGATGAGCTTTAAGGTTCCTCCCAACCCAAAGCATTCCGTGACTCCGTGAATTCCTGCAGGGATTGCAGCACTGGGCTGTGCCTGCCCTCCCTGAGGTTTGATGAATCAGGTGTCTGATGCAAGGAGGTACGGCCAGGGAGGCACTGCAGCCCAGGACAGACAGAGGGAGAGCCAAACCTGGCTGCATTCCTTGCCTGCTCCTGACTTCTTAAGGAGGGTGAGTCCTGCTGCTCACTGAGATTCTCAAGAGCAGGAGTTGGTTCCTTGGGCTCCAGTAAAGTTCCTGCTCTGGATGCCTGGGGAAGAAACTGTTGCTTGCAAAAGAAATACAGAAATTTGAATATTTAGCAACTAACAAATCATTCTTCAAATGGTTCAGTGCACAACAAAGAGTTTTTTGTGTATGGCAGAGACTTATCCATGCCATTCATGAAACTTAACATGGAATTAGCCTTGAGTGGCTGGGATTGCTGTGATGGAGAGGAGAGGCACTGCTTTGGGATAGCAGCGGGAAGGATGGTGTTTGTTTGATGAGCCTCAGTCCTACAGCCTTCTCTGCAAGGGGATCAGGAGTGCCCGAACAGGAGCCAAAGTAGGCACTGCCCTGAGGCTGGACTGCCCCTGGGACCAGGGAGAGCTCCCAGGTTGGAATTGGTGCAGGGGGAGGATTTCTGTGCTGGAACAGACTAATTAGGCACCACAGGGAAGCATTTCCATCCGCTTAGGAAGCATTGTCCTGACCTTGCTCCTACGCCCACTCCCTCTCTGTCACAGGCCTGAAAGAGCCTCGCTCAGCTCTTTTAAAACTGGAAAATGAGCCCCAGCACCATCCTTTATGCAAGAGCTGAAAGGTTAATACATGTCACCTCTGTCAGCCAGGACTCTGCAATAGCAAAGCCCTTTTTACTGAAGAAAAAAAACCCCACCAGCCTGTCACAGCCTGACCTTTCCACCCTCACACTCCAGCCCCACTTTCACACCACTGGGTTGAGAATAAACACATCCTTTTCCAAACAGGGTTGGATCCTCTCAGCTGCAGCAAAATGTGATTCCTTGCAAACAACGCAGGTGGCTCTTAGGTAGGGGTTTTCCTGTGGATTGCAGGGATAAGCAAGCATCAAGCTCCTGGAATTAGAAAGGTCGGCAGGGATGCTTCCTGTTGGAGCTGCACGAACCCTGGTGCTCGGATCAGAGGGCAGGGAGCTAAAATTAGAAGCGGCCGCAGGGTTACAGAGGTCGCTCCTTGAGCCTGACAAGGTGATGGGGTCTGTGGCTTAGGGGCATGAGAAAATAAACATTTCCAGCCTTAATATTTTCTAGAGGATCACAAAAAATACCTCTTCTTCTGTCTTTAGCACGAGGTTTGGAATATCAGGAATTCCTCCTTAAACAATCCCTCTCTTTCCCTGGCATGTAGAGGATGTGTACACACCTAGCTGACCACACCAAAAAAGTGACTGGAATAATTGGGGAATCCCCGGTTGAGTCATTTCCTAGAAAGACTGTCTTGGATGGACACAGCTCAGGAGATGTCTTGGTGCTTGGCACATTTCTGGGATATAACAGACCATTCAGAAGTGCAGAATGAGCCCCTCTCTCTGCTGAGTATATCCTGCAACTCTGGGAAAATTTTACCCCAGAAGCAGGGCAGCTCCAACAGAAGATGGAGAGATCCCACAGCCCCAAGCAGCCTGTGTTTGTTCCAAGCCTTCTTTAGACACCCTTTCCCAATTGTTTGGCTTCCAGGTACTCAAGGTATCCTACCTGGATCAGAGCAAACTGCAGGGACTGAGTGTGGCCAAGGATGTAATGCCTGGTCAAAGTTTAAACCAGTTTTGTGTATTCTTTATCCCACGTCCAAATCACTCCTTCTGCATCCACGAGGAAGTGCTTCTCTGGAGGAGCACTGGCGCTGATGGATTTACCCCCAGGAAAGGGGTGTCAGACTTTTGGAGCACAACGCTGCACCTCCCAAATGCCTGGAGCTTGACGTGTGCACGGATTTGAGTGTTTCCATCCGAGAGGAGCACTGATTCCTGCGCTTTGCCAAGGAGCCACCAAGCCCTGCAGTGCACGTTCTCCACCTTCCAATTACGAAAAGAGGGAGCTTGCAGGGCACATCTGCAGCCAGCTTGGAAACTCTCCCTGCCCTCCAGAGCAAAACCTACTGGAGGAGCCTGAGGTTCAGAAATAACCACAAACCACCCTTTCCTGTCAGGCAGCTGGGATTTCAAGTGGTTGGGGCTAAATATGGCACTATGTCAACAAGGAGCCACCAGGAAAGGGGGATTATTGCTCTCCATTAGTGAGAGGAGTCTGCTCACACGCGTCTGCAAAGACCTCAGCTTTGGAAAGCATATTTCCTTCATTTCCGTGGTTTGCACTTGAATTTTCACCACGCTGCTCCTCATCTTTCACTGGACATTTCCCATTTCAAAACCAAGCAGGCAAACAAAACGGAGGCACATCAAGAAGCAATTTGTCTGGCTGGTAAAGAAACAAAGACAACCACCCCAAATCCAAGCAGAGGAGCACAGGAAAACACGAAGTACAGCTGTGCAAATCTCACATCGCCTCTGCTCCCTCCTCCTCCTCAGCCCCGCTGAAAGACAGCAGCTGTAATCCCTTCCAGGTGGTGACAGGAGCGATCTTCCCAGCCCCTATGAACGTGACAGCCCTGGAGCTGGCTGGGAACACGTGTTCCCGTGCTGTCAGAGGGAGAGGGAAGCTGCAAGACCCAACAGGTGCCTGAGTCACAGCAGCCAAGGGGAAATGCAAACGTTGGAAGCTGTGCAAGTGCGAGGGATGTGACTGCGAGGGATCCTTTTCAGCTGGTTGTTTCCTTCACGGATGCTCTGGGCCGTCCTGGGAGAGACTGGTGGAGGAAGGAAACACCTCCTTCAGCAACATCTGTCTCTGGATCCCTGCTGGCTGCTCCCTAGCCCCTCTGAGTGGGGATTTTTGTGAGCAGAGCTCACTCTGCCCCGACTATGGCTGGCATATGTGTGAGTCACTGCCCAGACATGGACGGTGACACACACGGGTATGAATAGGACAGGTTTCCTGGGCAGGAACGCCAGTGATTTCAGTTTTCATGGTTTGATAACTGCATTTTTGTGTCCCTTTATATTTCTTTCTCCTTGCCAGTGCTGCAAGTGAGGAACTGACTGATTCAATACGAGTGGGGTGTGACGTTGACTGTGTAAGTGGCTTTAAAGTGATCAAAGTCAAGAGCTGCAGGAGAAATCCTGGGAAATGTTTGCCCTTTCCCTAACCTGTAAAATTCCATCAGTGGCTCTCAGCAATAGCACAGAAGAGCAAGCATGGATTCCCAGAATGGTTTGGGTTGGAAGGGACATTAAAGATCATCCCATTCCACCCCTGCCATGGGCAGGACACCTTCCACTATCCCAGGTTGCTCCAAGCCCCGTCCTACCTGGCCGTGGACACTTCCTGCCTTTGGATGGGGAAGCCACAGCTTCTCTGGGCAGCCTGTGCCAGAGCCTTGCCACTATCACAGGGAAGAATTTCTTCCTAATATCCCACCTAGACTTTTTCAGTTTGAAGCCATTCCCATTGTGTTCTTGGAGCCGAAAAAACACTTTTAAAACTTCCATGGGATGACTGGCTTGAGATGGTGCCTGACAGCCTGAAAGTCATTAACGTAAGATGCTTTAGAGTAGCTACATTGGTATCAGCTCTTCCCATACGAGACACTTTGGAAGGGGCTGCCCGGGGAGGTGGTGGGGTCCCCACTCCTGGAGGTGTCCAAGGAATGACTGGATGTGGCACTCAGAGCTCTGGTCTGAGTGGTGGGGATCAGCCACAGGTTGGACTCGATGGTCTTGGAGGTCTTTCACAACCTAATAATTCTGGGATTCTGTGATTTTCCTCTAAGAAAGCTGTCTAGGCTCCCTGTGTGTTCTGCAGGGAGAAATGTGCCTGCGGGAGCGTGGTCCCCCTCCTCCTAAGGTAGCTGCCTGTAGCAGATGAATCAGTCTTTGTCCCTCTCTCCCTGCTGGTTACTGGAGTCTGGAGGGTGGCTCAGAGGGGGACATTTCACCAGGAAAGTTTAGAGTTCACTCAACGTGTATCACTTCCAGTCTATGCGTCATGTCAAGATCAGAGCTGCGGCTACCAGGCTCAGTTCTTTTTGGAATCCTGCATGAATGGATGTGCCACAAAGCTGATTATGAAATCAAAATGGTTCTACATGTGATGTAGAACTTGGGGACAGGGTTTAGTGGTGGGTTTGGCAGTGCTGGGTGAACAGTTGGACTTGATGGTCTTTATGTGTAAAAATTGAAAGAGGGGAGATTTTGATTGGATATTGGGCAGAAATCCTTTCCTGTGAGGGTGGTGAGACCTTGGCACAGGTTTCCCAGAGAAGCTGTGGCTGCCCCATGCCTGGAAGTGTCCAGGGCCAGGTTGGACACTGGGGCTTGGACCAGCCTGGGATAGTGGAAGGTGTCCCTGCCCATGACAGGGGGTTGGAACCAGGTGATTTTCGAGGCCCAACCCATACCATTCTGTGATTCCATGAGGCTCACAGATAGGGTTGTCCTTCTTTTGAGGAAGGCCCAGATTTTAACTTCTCTGTCTTGAGGATGGTGCTGTTGTCCCTGGAGGATCTCCCTGGAGGCACTCTCAGCCTTTGTGGGAACAGCTCAGCTGAGATCCAGCTCTCCACCGACTCCTCCCAAAGACCCCTCATCCTCAGACACCCAGAATTAAGTGTTTGCCTCTGGAGCTGAACCCAGTTCTTCATTTGAGTGAAATGAATCTTATCTCTGGCTGTGAGTTTAAGAAACGGATTCTAGAAATGAAAACCACAGGAACTATTTAATTTGGAATATTGCTTATTTAAACATGTCTGCATACATCTTCACAAACCCAACACAACACTACAAACATACTTTTTCTCCATACAATTTAAGGCATTTTGTTTTCAACCTCCCTGTTTAATTCTCCCTGCAAATTTTTGAGAAAATGAACTGTGTGCCTAAGAGCTTTACACGAGTATGCAGCTGAGGTATGGTCAAACTTATCCTGGCGTTAGTTGGGCATTTATTCAGAAATGTTTATATTTCCCCAGGGGAAGCAAAAAAAAGATACAATCTGGTAAAAAACAGTTGCTAAATGAAGTTTGCAGTTCTATTGTGGTTTGCAAAGTCCAAGCTCTCCAATAAATGCTTAAGCCTCTTCCAGCTGTTTGCTGCAGCACAAATGCCCGAAGCTTTTCCATGTTAAAGGGGAAATTAGTTTAAATTTTGTCTGCAAGGACGGGGCACTGAGCCATTGCAAATCCCGTTAGCTCCAAAACAGGGCCTCGTGCAAAATTGTCTGAGGGATCCCAGATGGTTGTAAAGTGCTTCGATACCATCATTGGCATAGTAAAGGACATCACAGGGGATTGGATCTATTCCTAATTTGGTCAATATTGCATTCAACCACTTCTCAGACACCTGACAGGGTGAATTAACTCATGTTTTTTATCTACCACTACAGTGATGAGCACAGTACAAAGAGATGGGGTCTGGAAGAGGATCTGGAATGACCTTTCTCAATGTTGAGGCTCCCAGTGAAGTGAAGAATGAGCTCAACATCTATTAAAGGGGAAAAAAGGGAAAATGGGGAAAATCTTTGCTATCTCAGACCCTTTTTTCTGGCTACAGAGGAGGTGGGGTAGGAGAGCGCAGGGTAGGGAGGAAGATGAATGTACATCTCTGTGGGCTCTGACCAGACTTTGGCAACGATTCCCGATTTTGTCATGTTTCTGTGGATTGGCAATCTCTCCAGGAAAATGGTGTGCAACAGGTGAAAGGCATCCCGAAGTCACTGAGAGATGATGCCCAGCAGAGCCACAGTTCGCTCCAGCAGCAAACAGCATGGCTTAAAGGGTGGGAACTAGAAGGTATCCCAAACAAAACAGCCTTCCCTTTCCCCAAACCACTTATCTATTGAGACCACAGGATATTAATGAGTTACCAGCCCTCTAGAAATGAGAGCAGGTAACTGCAACGTTGCTCACAGGATTCGAGATCAAGTTTACCACACTTAATTCAGAAGAAAAGCCGATTATGAGGGCTCAACTCACTGGAGATACTGAAATATGCAATGAAAATATACTTTTAAAAAAGAAAGAAAGGAAGAAAGAAAGAAGAAGTCAGTTTTTAGTCAGCAGTTCTAGAAGTCCAGGTCATCCTGGTCAATCTCATCAGAGCTGACTTTCTTTTTAGAAGCCTGAACTTCCTCAGTGTTTTCAGCCTCCTTTGGATCTGCACCTTCAGCATCTTCCTGCTCCTCCTCTCCCACAGGATCAGAACCTGAAGATTCTTTGTCCTCTTCTTCTTCCTCACTGTCAGGATACATCTGGGACGGTTTGGAGCTCTCATCGCTTCGAACCTCTCCATTGGGGTGGTCACTTGTGGGGTTATTGTCACCTTTGCATTCCTCTTCAATTACTCCTTCCTCTTCAACTACTCCTTCCTCTTCAACTACTCCTTCCTCTTCATCATCAGACCCCTTCTGGGATTGCTGTGAGAAGTTTCCAACAGAAGAATAACAAGAAAAGGCTGCGGATTTTTTCAGAGTCTCTAACCTTTTGCTGGTTTTCTTGCCTTTGGTCTTTGATGCTTTCTCAGAAACTTTGTTTTTGCCTTGGTCTTTGTGTGTTTCATGTGCCTTGTCAGGGTCATCACCGGTGGGTTCCTCGTCATTCCCATCAGGTTTCCCACCTCCTTCACTGTTTTTCTCCTCAGCCTCATCTCCTGACTCTGGTTTTGCATCTTCTGCTGCCTCAGCTTCATCTTGCTCAGCTTCTTCATTTCCTTCCACAGCATCTCCTTCAGGATCGTTGTCAGTTCCAGAGCCCTCAGTATCTCCTCTGCATTCTGATGTCTCTGCCTCATCATCAGCCACAACAACCTCATCTTCTGGCTCCTCTGTTTCTTCAGCTTCATTTTCACCTTCATCTTCACCTTTGGACTTTTCTTCAGCTTCCTGCTCTTTATTTTGAGCTTCTTTTTCTTGTTCTTCCTCCTCCTCTTCCTTTGTTTCTTCCTCCTCTTTTTCTCCCTCTTCTTTATCTTTTGCTTCTTCTTCCTCTTTTTGCTCTTCCTCCTCTTCTGCTTCCTCCTCTTTCACATCTTCCTCTTCTTTTGCTTCTTCCTCCTTCCCTTCCTCCTCCTCTTCTTCTGCTTCTTCCTCTCCCTCCTTTACTTCTTCTCCTTCCTCCTTTGCTTCTTCCTCCTCCTCCTTCACTTCTTCTTCCTCCTCCTCTTTGGCTTCTTCCTCTTCTTCCTTCTCTTTTACTTCCTCCTCTTCCTCTTTTGCTTCTTCCTCCTCCTCTTTGGCTTCCTCTTCCTCCTTCTCTTTGGCTTCCTCCTCCTCCTCCTCCTCTTTTTCTTCTTCCTCCTTCTCTTCTTTTG
>VZTI01005531.1:79404-141511 GCA_013397865.1 Struthidea cinerea
TCCTCCTCTTTTGCTTCTTCTTCCTCTTCTTTTGCTTCTTCCTCTTCCTCTTTGGCTTCTTCTTCCTCCTCTTTTGCTTCTTCCTCCTCCTCTTTTGCTTCTTCCTCTTCCTCTTTGGCTTCTTCTTCCTCCTCTTTTGCTTCTTCCTCTTCTTCCTTCCCTTTTTCTTCCTCCTCCTCTTTGGCTTCCTCCTCCTCCTCTTTTGCTTCTTCATCTTCCTCTTCTGCTTCTTTCTCCTCCTCCTCCTCTTTGGCTTCTTCCTCTTTCCCTTCCTCCTCTTCTTCCTCTTTGGCTTCCTTCTCCTCCTCTTTTGCTTTTTCTTCCTCTTCTTTTGCTTCTTCCTCTTCTTCCTTCCCTTCTTCTTCCTCCTCCTCTTTGGCTTCCTCCTCTTCCTCTTTTGCTTCTTCCTCCTGCTCTTTGGCCTCTTCCTCCTCTTCTTTGGCTTCTTCCTCCTCCTCCTCTTTGACTTCCTCCTCCTCCTTTGCTTCTTCCTCTCCTTCCTTCCCTTCCTCCTCCTTTGTTTCTTCCTCTTCCTTCACTCCCTCTTCGTCCTCTTCCTTCTCTTCCTCGTTATTTTGTTCCTCTTCCTCCTTAGTTTCCTCTGCTTCTCCTACTTCCTCTTTATCTTCTTTGGTTTCATTCTCCTCCTCCTCTTTTATTTCCTCCTCCTCTTCGGCCTTAACTGTTTCTTCTTCGTCTTTCTCTTCCTCCTCCTCTTTTGCTTCCTCTTCTTCTTCTCCTTCTTTTGTTTCTTCCCCTCCTTCTTCTGCTTCTTCTTCTTTGATTTCTTCATTTTTGGCCTCATCCTCCACCTCAGCATTTTGACTCTCTGCTACTTCAGGTTCTTCTCCATCTCCATTCAGTGTTGTGCCATCATCTTCATTTAATTCTGGTTCTTTTCCTTCATCCTCCTCCGCTTCTGCTTCACCTGCCTGAGGTTCCCCCTCATCCTTCTCTTCCTTTTCTGCCCCTTCGTCCAAAGAACCACTGGGAAGTGTTTTGGTGTCCTGGGCTGCTTCTGCGATGATGGCTTCCTCATTGTCATCTTTTTTCAGCCTCAGGATTTGCTTCAAATCAAAGGCTTTCATGACTGGAGCGTTGGTGGCCACCACAGGGGCTCTGGCAGGCCTGGAAGCCAATTTTTTCCTCACACAGGAGTCACATGGACAATATTCCTCCTCACTGGATTGATTGCTAATGCTGTCCTCCAAAGCTGCACTAAAGTCAAAATCTTTATCTGCATTGAATGATAAGTCTGATGTCTCCTCCAGCCTCGTCTGGGTGCTGTTCTTGTCCCCAAAGAGGGACTTTTTATGCATAGTTTGCAGTCGCCATCTCCTCTGCTCAGTTTGGAGCTTGGACTCGTGTGTGGGTGGCTTCTCTGGAGGTCTCGGCATCCTCCTTCCAGCCCTGCTTCTGATCTTCCTCAACTCCTTCTCTATGCTCTTTTGTATCCTTTTACTCACTTCCTCCTTCAGCTCCAGTATCATTTCATCCATCTGCTGGTTGTCTTGCAGGTTCCACCTGACTTTTAACTCATTCATGGCATTGACATAGTGAGCCATGAACTCCTTCTCGATTTTCTTGAGCAGTCTCAGGACCCAGGTTGGGTCTGGCTCCACAGAGTTTTGCTGGACAAGGGATGTGCCCACACTGGTGGATGTATTGACTTTGGGCTCGGGGTCATTTGGCGACTCTTCTTGGGGCTGTTCTTTCAACTCATCTTTCAGCTCCATCCCACCATCAGCATCACCAACATTGGCATCATCAGTGGTCACTGGCTGATCAGCTTCTTTAGGGTTTTCTTGTGGGACTTCATCATTCACAGCTTCAGCTTCTTCCTGTTCTGCAGTTTCAGCTAATTTGTTTCCTTCTTTGCTTTCGTTTTCTCCCCCTTCCTCCTGACCCTGCTCACCGTTACTGCCCTCATCCTCCTTATTCTCTTCTTCCTCCTGGATTACAGACTCCTCTCTAGCGGACTCTCCTTTTTCCTCACCTTTTGCCTCTGAGCAGGCTGTGGAAGGGCGGGACGGCTGCTCTTCCTCTTTACTTTGCTCCTCAACCTCAGTCAGTTCTGTGCCAGTCTCTGCATTGTCCACTTGCTCCGCTGGTTTGAATTCCATGGTTTTCTGCGCCACCAGTGTGGCACCAGCTGTGCACTCTTCTCCTGAGCCACCAGAGCCACTGCAAACATCAACCCCAGAGGAGGACATGGGAGTGAAGGCATGATCCATGGATTTTGGGGCTTTAGATGCAGACACTGGCTTTGCCTGCTCGCTTGCCTCTTGGCCTGAACTTGGGCTGCTCCTTTCAGCAGTGCACCCAAACCACAGGGCTTGAAAAATATTTAGCAGCTCTGTGTACCTTGACTTACTCAAAGGTTTTGAGTTTTCTGATGGATCCTCTGACTCTTCATCAAGGAGTTGGAGGCTGGCAAGACAAGTAATCAAAATGTTGGCGGAATTACTCAGTTTTCTCCCCATTGTGGGGGACACTTCGGGCAAACTGTTTGATCGGTCAAATTTGGTCTCATGTTTTGAACTGAGCAAGGCCTTCATGATCTGGACGGACGCCTGGACAGAGGTTGGCAGGTCTCTCTTGTTGTTATTTTGGCTGGTTGTAACTGACTGGTTGCATTCTGCCTGCTCAGCTTCAGCAGCTTCAGGTGCAACCTCAGAGATTTCTTCCTGATTCACACATTCTTCAGCCTCTTCATTAATAGCTGTCTCTTCTGCTTTCTCTTCTTCCATTTCAGCCTTTGCTTCATCCTTTGCTTCATCCTTTGCTTCATCCTTTTCAGCCTCCTCCTCCTCATGCTTTTCCTCAGCTTTTTCCTCCTCTGGGGCTTCCTCAGCATTTGTACAGTGTGATACCTCAGTGGTCGACTCGGCACATTCCTCTTCCCCATCATCCTCCATTTCATATTTCATAAGCAATGTTTCCGAAGGGATTTTCCTGAGCCATTCTTGCACAACTTCTTCTGGAGATGCATTTGGTAGAGCTGACGGCATTAAATCACCCCCTTCCGCCTGAACACCCGTGTCTTCTACCTCTTCCTCTGCTTTTTTGTTACAAGAATCATCAGTCTCTTTATTATTCTGACCATTTACTTCGGTTGCAGCGGATTTAGAGTAGTAGGAAGTTGCTTTGGAGGAATCCACAATTTCTTTCTGCTCTTTTCCTGCGGTCAGCACGGATTCGGTGCCGATGCTACTGATGGAGGAGTTCTTCAACATGATCAAATGCATATTTTTTCTCTTTGGCTTCCCTTTTGGTGGAGCAGGGCAGTGCAGACTACACACTGACATAGTCTCCGACACCGATGCTCGGCTGGAGTTTGACACCTTCACATGAAGATTGTTCTTGTTTGTCCGCCTTGATTTTGAAGATAGAGACATGTTGGACTGTGAACACCTATCATCAGTTTCCTGGGATATTTGTGTTGACACGCATTTATCTTTTTTTTCTGACTTTGAAGAGACTCTTGAGGAGCTACTTGCAGGTTTTCCATTCCTAATCCCATCCCCAGCTGGGTGGTCAGCTTTTGAACATACACTCCCAGTCATGCTTCCCTGTTTTGAAGAAGAGAGTTCTGAACTAATCTTGGCATGACCCTCTCCAGCTTTTCCATTAGGACTCAAAGAACTTGAGCAGAGGGATGATGGCCTGCTGCTTTCTTCTTTATGGCTTCTCTTTGAGCTTTTCGAGGATTCACTGCAGCCATTGGCAGTACTTTTTGAGCTTTTCTCTTCAGCAGGACCTCCACCTGCCTCTGCTTCACTGGTAGATGAAATGTTTGAGTGAAGAGATCCTGACTTATGAGATGTGGCATCTCCAACAGATTTCTTCTTGGTTTCACGCGAGCTTTTTGAACAAGCTGATGCTCCGCTGCCTGATCTCCCATCATCTGCATGTAGGGAATTCTTCTTTTTATTCGGAGTGGACTCTAGCGAAGACACAGATATTTCAGACTGTGCATCTAAATGAACATGGCTGTGTTTGCTCTTTTTGGACCCTCTGGAAGAGCAAGAGACACTGCATGGAACGTTCTCATCACCGCCACTTTTCTTGCTGTTCCTGTCACTAGCCCTGGAATGGTGGGTTCCTTGCGTAGAGCATCGCTCCCCTTCACTGCTCTCACCCCTGACTGATTGGCTTCGCTTTGTTTTTGCCGACACTGAGCTGACTTCATTGACTTCACTTTCTTCCTGCTCTGCTTCCACCTCTTCAGCCTCTTTCTTGGGGCAGGACTCACTGGAGAAGGAGGACACCACTGGGTTTTCATCAGAGGGGTCACCCTGCTCCCTCTTTTCTTTTGGCGTGGTGCAGTTACTGGACTTGCTGTGCACGCTGTTGGCAGGGCTGGAGCACTGGGTGTTGTCTCCCTGATTTGCCTTCTGAAGGCTTGAGGAGGACATGCTCCTGCCCACACTGCTCGTTTCCTCACACACGTTCTTCTTGCTCTGCCTGGACTGCAGGGATGACCTGGACATGACACTCCCAACTCTGCTGCTTTCAACCTCTTCTGCGTCATCCTTCAAGCACTTCACAGAGGAAGCTTCGAAACAATTTTCATCCTCATTTTGTGAAATGGTTTTGGTGATCTCATGGTCTTCAGGGGCGTCTTGAGTATCCAGGTTGTTTTCACAGCTTGAATGTGACATCAAGCCCAAGGATGAAGGTCTCTGGCTGTTTCCTGTGCTTGTCCGAGTGTGTTCCTGCTGTTCTTCTCCATTGGAAGCACCTGTAGATAAATCACTTCGGCACATACATTTTTTAACGGATCGATACGCCACTCTGTTCTTTATAGTCTCTGAGTAGGATGAGGACTCTCGCACAATGTGCTCAGAGTATTCCTCACTGGACGTGGTGTAGATGCTATCCACAGACTTCATTTTTTTGTGGACTACTCTCCTCCGGGAAGATGTGCTGGAGCATGACGACCGCGTGTGCCATGTGCTTTGCATGCCGGGCTCTTCCCTTTGGGATGTGTGCATGGGGTTCTTCCAAATGTCATAGTCCCGGTGTTTCTTTCCACAGCTGTGACAGTGGGCCTCATCACATTCCGATTCCTCAAGTTTGGACATGTAGGAATCAATATCACAGGGATATAAGGAATCATCTGCCTCCGAGCTGGCTTCTGGGTTCATTTTCTGTAGGGGATCTACTCCGCTGTCCTCCTCCACTCCTGACTCTTCACAAGGCAGCTGGTTCATCAAGTTGGACTTTTTGATCTGAGTGGACCACTGCAAAGTCTCATCATTGAGCAAGCGGAAGCGAACCTTCATCTCCACAGACAAGCTCCCATCCTTGTTCACGTGGACCCGCTTCTCGATGTCATCATTGACCAAGGACTGGACCAGGTCCCCAGCTTTTGGGTGAGGGCAGCCATTGGAGAAGGGTGCCCCGTTGTCTGGAGAGGCTGCGAGGCCATTGGGGTACGACTTTTCTGATGACAAGGAAAATCTCATCGACCTGTTGCTGGATGGTGACCGTGGATGGATAATGCTTTTCTTGGCTTTCAGTCCGAAGTTCACTGGAGTGAGGAAAAGAAAGATGGAGAGAGATGTTAACTCACATAAAGGTGACACAAAATATATAAGTCAAACCCTCAAACTAGTGGATACTGATGTTATTCCATTAAAGCCAAGTCTATGCCAATTTACATAATTTGAAAATTTCTCTTTGACTAAGTGATGTCCATTAATCATAGAATAGTTAAAGTTGGAAGGGACCTCTGGAGATAATCTAGTCCAAATTCCTTGTTAAATGTTAAGTTTTGAATTAATAATCTGCAATAAAATCTTCTACACCTTTATTTTAAAAGATAAATTGAAACAAAAACACTTTGTTTTATTAAGTGCATGCCAGGAAGTAAAATTAAGAAAAATAAATATATATATATATATACATGCAGAGCAATTTAGTCTCAGAGTTTGGGCACTTTATCATGTTGCAAATATTCCTTTATTTAACTGTGCAAGTTTTCATTCTTCTTATTTAAACAGGGAAAAATACATGGAGAAGTGACCCTCTTCCTTAGCTGGGTGTCAAGGGTCACACATTTATTGTGCATCATCCACTTCTCCACTCATCTTCCAGGAAATGTGTGGCCATGTAGACCAGAGCAGCACTCAGTCTGTGCAGGGATGTGCCACTAAAAATAGTTATAATTCTTATTAAAACATAAAGAACAAATAGAGAAGTAATTGTAAGCTGATGATGATTACAAAGAGAAATAGTGGGAGTTGTAGAAGAAATCAGTGAGAATAAGGGAATTTGGGAATTGCGATTGGAAGAACATCTTTATGGCCCAGTGCACAGATCTGCACAGGTTTTTTTAGGTCCCTTCATTTCAAGCAGAATACGTTGCTGTCAGGCTGTCTTGCAAGACATTCATCTGTCTTGTTTCTAATATATATTTGTCCAAAATTTCCTTGTACGTGAAACCAGACAACCCTGTCCCTCCATGGGCATATGGATATGCAGCTGAATGGAGGGCATTTTAGGAAGGAAGTGTTGAACAGGAGCACATCACAATCACATGAAATAGCTCCTCCCTCACCATCCTTATGATTGAACTGATGGATTTGCTCTCTTGATGGGCAAAGCTCCAGTTTATTTCCATGTTTCCCTCCAATTTTTTATGTCTCAGACAGTAAGCGTAGGATGCCTCTGTCCTTGAGTTTCTACAACTTGTTGGCAACACACAAATGAATCTTTCCCAGCTCCTGGTTTTGACAATGGAGAGAAACAGATGCACCTCTAGACCACATTTAATTCCATCCTACAATAAATCCTTAATACAGGTGAGATTAATTGCCCTTTGGAATTGGGAAGTTTCTTTTCCCAGGCTACTGAGGGTGGCTGGTTTAATTACCCGTGACCTTAGATAAATTATGATGGAGTGCCAAAGAAATATAATCCTGAATAATCCGTAACATCCTCCTTCCTGAACATCATCTTTCCATAAAAAGCACGCTTTGTTGCCAAAAGGGCAGCTGTAACCTGCAGGAGAAACTGAGTCTCCTGCTGACAGAACCAGGGCATCCTCTGGTCCTGGTGCAGGAAAATGCAGGAGGGAAGGCATGATAGGACAGACAACAAGGGGATAGAGGATTCGTGGGAAATCTCAAGAGTCCAGGGGGACAGACACAGGAAAGGAGGGAGTTCTGGAAGGAAAAGGAGACCCAGAGACATGAAAGAGGAAGGGAAGTCAGCCAGACATGGGGAGCATGTAAAAGAAAGACTGGGGGGGTGTAGGGAGGAAATCCTACAAGGAAACCAGAGAAAAAGAAGGGGAGGATGGAAAGGCCTGGGAGGCAGGGAGAGGGAAGTGCATTTTCCACATGAAATCTGCACACTGGGGCAGCACAATAGGGGCCTGTAATCCCCACGCTGTGGGACACAGGCCTGGGGACGACTGCGCGACAAGGCCCCGAGGTTTTCTTACTTTCATTGTTCTCGTTGACATTGTTGCCATTGTTGGAGCGGGGAGGCAGGTTGGGCAGCTTCTCCACTGAGTGTTTCCTCAAATTCTCCATGGATACAGGTTTGAACGGCTCCCGGCCCACACACACCAGCACGCTGGGGCAGTGGAGCAGGGCCTGCATG
Source organism: Struthidea cinerea (assembly GCA_013397865.1). Taxonomy (NCBI): domain Eukaryota; kingdom Metazoa; phylum Chordata; class Aves; order Passeriformes; family Corcoracidae; genus Struthidea; species Struthidea cinerea. Next base: position 87,019 of record VZTI01005531.1, read on the forward strand.
CTGTCGATCTGCAAAGGGAACAGCAAGTGGAGCACCATGAGCCCAGACAGAAGAGTTTAGTTCTTCCAGGCCCGGAACCAACTGGCAATGAGCTGTCACCTAAATAAGAGTATTTGGGTAATGGTCTCAGGCATGCAATGATGTTTTTGAGGTTTTCCTGTGTAGGGCCAGGAGTTGGATTTGGTGATCCTTGTAAGTCCTTTCCAACTCAGGATATTCTGTGAGTCAATGAAAATAAACGTGGTTCTGGAGAACTTTGGGGTCTACCAGAGCCTGTTGGAGAATTCTTCCATTGAAAGAGAAGCTCTGCTATGTTTTGATCAGATTTCCTAAGATGGAGAAAGGGTGGGAGAGATTGCCTAAGGGAGAATATATCTCATTTATTATATATTGTACAAGATTTTACAGATTCTGGGTAAAATGTAGGCATATTCCACATGGTAGTGAGGAAGAGGGTGGAAGTGGAGGTGTTTCAGTTTCCCTTACAGAGAATTATAACATTTAAATTCTTCTAATTCCTGTATGGGGCAGCTTTCATTACCTAAAAAATGCTACATTTCATTTTGTCCCTTAGTTGATCCTTTTCTTGCTCCAGAAGAGGGACAAGAACTGTGACTTCCCCTAATATTCTCTCAAATGCTGCCTCAGTCATAAGCCCAAGTATTGCCTCAGTGGCGGACAATGAAGGACATTGTGGGAAGTGCCTGTGAAGAATCTTTGTTCTTCCACAAGAACTCAGGTTCGCACCCCTCATCCTCGCCACGTGACCTGTTCTGGATTACACACCAAGTCCTTCAAGAGTCACTTCCCATGGAATCCTAGAATAGTTTGGGTTGGAAGGGACCTTTTAAATGCCATCCAGTCCAACCCCCTACAATGAGCAGGGACATCTTCAGCTGGATCGTGTTTCTCAGAGACCCATCCAACTTTTACCCAAATACAGTTGTCTCTCTCAAAGAGCAAAAATCAATCCTGTGGGAAGCACTGGGCAGACAGATCCTGGACTCATCTTCCATCTTGTTCCTGCAACCTCTCATTTGAAAGACTGAAGTTGACGTCTCAGCTAAAATACTTGATGACTTTCGAAAGAAGAAGAAATCTCTCTTGCTGTCTGAGAGGACTTTAAAGTGGCCAACATTTGGCAGCTTTGTGTTGCCAGGGGTCTCCATAATCCGGGATGTCCCTTCCTCCTCAGCCGGCTACATCAGGAGAATGTCTCTAGAGCATAGGGGTACAAGAGGTGACCTCACCATGGGTTACCAAGCCAGGGCTGGTGGTGGGCTCAGCAAGATGCACCCTGACCTCACCCTGTCACTTAATTGTCATCCCCTTAATGAGAACCAAGATAAGGAATCTCAGAGGAGCAGCAATGACAGCTCTGCAGTTGTCACATGTGCCTGAAATAACAGCACATGAGGGACAAACCTCGGCCTCTTAAACATTGTCACAGCCAAGGAATGAAGAACCAGGGCCCCTTCAGAGCCCAAGCCCTCGGTTTGTGAAATGCCTCTGGAGTTTTCCAAGATGTCCCACCAGGGCTGTGGGATGCACTAAGGGCTTGGTGCTGGCTCTGGTGTAAATAAGAGGGTAAATGTGTGGAGGGTGAAAGAGCAAGACAGAGATAAATGGAAGCACATTCTAGATCCAGTTAATCACTTCTAATAACATTTCTTACAATAGAACACATGGCATCAACTTTTTAGTGGAAATACAGTAAAATCCCATTGTCTTCCCATTATTTTTTATTTTCTGTTTGTGTTATAACAACACTTGTGATTTAGGCCCATCCAGTTTGCTATGAAACCCAAAATAAGAGGGCTTTGCTCACTGAAACTTTCATTAAACACTGCAAAGCAACAAAACTGCCAAATTCATGGGATGGGTACCACGAAACTGAAAAATAGCTCACAAATCTCACTTTGCTTCTGTTCACTCCACTTCTGATCCATCTATTCCTAAAGAAAACATCTTTATCTATTCCTACCAAAAACATCTTTCTAGCTCGCTTCTAAAGTTTACGAAAGCCTAGAATTTAATAAATCAAATATTTTGAGTATGTTTTTGCCACCTGTATATTTAATTTCCTTCTTTACTTTTCTGTTCTTTTTTTCTGTTTTTTTTATTCTTATTTTTATTCCTTTAATGAAATCTTTCCCCCGATTTTATACAAGTGGAAAAAAAAGTGAGGATAAAAAAGAAGAAAGAGTAAAGGAAAAAGAGGGAGAGAAAAAAAAGAAAAATCGGCATGAAATGTGTTCTGTCCCTAACGTAAAAGAATCTCTTTAAAGCCCCACTAAGTTTAGGAACTGTTCCTATTTGTAAAGGACATTTTTTTTCAGCAAAAGCTATTTTTTCCCCACATTTTCTTATGTGGTTCTGTGTCTGGGTGTAGATATTTCAATCACACTCATCACTGCTGCGTTGTGTGTGCAGAAAATAGATGGTGCCAATGACAGAGAGTCGGGGATCCATGGAGCTGAGCCATCTGAATTAGGGAATTTATACATCCTTTCATACGGAATACACTTGTGTTATGTCACTGAAAATAGTCTGTATCTGAAGTATGGGGTATTTCTGACATCAGCAGCACTTTAGCAGTGTTTGGGTCTATAATGTAAATTTTCTTCCTAATGTCTTGCAAGCTTAATCTCTTTGAATTAATAATTCCAGAGATTCACCTTTGTAATGCTTCATTGCTAAAAACATTTTGGTAGCTGTAGATGCAGCTGAATGTTTTCTGAGGGTTAAATAAATCCTGTTTCTCACATTGATTTAATGCAACATCCACTGTTTCAGGGCAGTGCAGGCTTGGGATAAGTTCGTTCCACCTGCTCCACATGGAGCCTTCCCACACTGCTGCAGGAATCCCATCCTCTCAACGTGCCACTGCCTGGGCTATCCAGAGAACATCTGTCTTCAGGGCCATCCGTATGACATTTTTTACTAGTGCTGAATTATCCCTAAACAGCACATCCCCTCTTGGGTTTTTAGCAACTTGCAGCTCACTCGATGTGTGCTGGGTGAGGCCCACGCGGTTCTTCTCAGATTTCCTTCTTTTTAAGGAACATATAAAAACTATTTATAATCTGAAGGGATCAGATCCTGACCCTGCAGGCATTCCACTGTCCACTGTTGCTCCTGGAAGTGCTGAGTGAAATTCTGGCCCCATTTCAAGCAGTGGTAGAGTCTCCCCTGACTTCTCTGGAGCCTGCATCACATTGCCAACTGCTGGGAAATGAGGAAAACTGGGAGCTTTCTTTCCATCAGCATCATCACGGAATGGTTTGGGCTGTAAGGGACCTTCAAGCTCATCCAGTTCCAACCCCTGCCATGGGCAGGGACACATTCCACCAGCCCACGTTACTTCAAGCCCCGTCCAGCCTGGCCTTGGACACTTCCAGGGATCCAGGGACAGCCACAGCTTCTCTGGGCAACCTGTGCCAGGGCCTCACCACCCTCACAGGGAACAATCCCTTCCCAATATCCCATCTAACTCTGCCCTCTGGCAGTGGGAAGCCATTCCCTGTGTCCTGTCCCTCCAGCCCTTGTCCCAAGTCCCTCTCCAGCTCTCCTGGAGCCCCTTTAGGCACTGGAAGGGGCTCTGAGGTCTCCCTGGATCCTTCTCTTCTCCAGGTGAACACCCCCAGCTCTCCCAGCCTGGCTCCAGAGCAAAGTGGCTCCAGCCTCTTTTTTGCTATTGTGCAAGAGAAGTGACCCTGTTCTTCTTCTTGGACACAGCAACTACCAAAGAGTTTTTATGACTTGTGCAGCTGTATTTTCCATGCAATTTCTGCCACAGATTTTCATGCTGGAGGAAAAAACTGGACATCAGACAGAAACTTGGAGAGAGAGAAGATTACAAAATGTGGCAATAGGACCATGGTGAAAAACAGACACAGTAGCTATTCATGTTTCAGATCCACGTGAACCCCAGAGAAAGAGATGAAATATAAAATGGGATTAAATTCTGAGAATATAATCTGTTGTTGAATTGTTCTTTGGATTAGGTAAGAGGTGGGAATGATTTTACAGAGAATGGTGTGAATTCCAACATATGGAGGCAGAGGAAGGTTTGATGAGATGAACTCCAGAAGCCTTTTCCAAACTCAGTGATAATGTGATTCCATGATTTATCGCAGGATTGATGGGTTGATGTTATTTCATGGAGACATGACTTGAGGAAAAGTGGGGTGGAACTGAAAGATAAGAAGGTGAACGTTCGTATCTGCTTTAGCTCTCATACAATGGAGAAAATTAAATGCCACTGAAGGGGAATGTGTTTCATCTGAAGGTTGGTCTTCACGACCTTGGAGGACTTGTTCAACCTTAATCATTTTATATGATGAGTCTATAATTTTAAAGCAGTAGGAAGACCTTAGATATTTGGTGCTCTCTTTTACGGTGGGAGAAGATCAGAAGATGCCCCAGTGAAATGAAATGGTGGCCACTCATTGCTCAGCACTGATCTTTTCCCACATTAAATTTTCCTTTGTTTGCTCAGAGGTGACATTTCTCTCTTCCAAGCAGTAGCCTGTAAGGAAATCCTTCTGGCAAACAGATTCCTCCCTTCCCTCAGGCTGCCACAGCAAGATTCCTGAGCACCCATGACAGGATATTCCAAGAAAACAGTATTACATCCCTCCACTATTTAGCTAAAAAAAAAACCCCAAAGGCAATGGATTGTAAATACTTAAATTCTGGTGATCATCTGAAGGAGTTATGATGGAGAAGAGAATGCCCTGCTCTAATATCTCTCCATTAATTCATCCCACAGGACTGTAACTTATCTACAATCAAGGCTTCTTGCACATTGGTGGAGAGCAGCCAATATTTTTGGGAGACAGGTATTTTCACCCCGGGAAAGCCACCCGATCCAGGTGGAACATTCCCCCTTGGACATGCCTGACTCTCACGGATGACAGAGTCAATCATCTCAATGCAGTTGTCTAAATGCAGATTCCTAGAGCAATTTGAGATGTTCTAGAGTGTCCAACATGTGCCTGAGGATGGCTGACAGGATAAAAGATAAATATGAGACTGGAAAGCTCAGCAGGAAACATCAACCACATTCACAGAGTTAGAAAATGAGGTGTCTTCATCTTCAAGCTGAATCTCAAAACATGGCAACTTGAAGAATATTTTAATCCATAAGTGAACAGTCTGGAATAAAATGAAAGAGAAATAGTGGATCATGATAAAGGTGTTTGATGGGTTAGGAAAGAGTTCCTTTAGACCTCTCAGGATTCGAAAGGATTCAAGCCTTTTTGGAGTTCTCTCGGTGTAACTCAGTCACAGTTAAGGCTGTGGATGATCAGAGGCAAAAATCCACCAAAATTCATGGGATCAGTCTCTAGCAGTTGGCACTTGGTGGGCTGGAATAGACTCCCATTAAAATTGTACTGCATAATCCCTGAAAATTAAATCAGGTTTCTCAATTTTACTGTAAAACCAAGTCCCACTGTAATGGATGGAGAGAAACTTGGTGACCTCCACAGACTCTGGATCAGGATCCAAGAGGATTATGGATGCCATGAGTGAAGTTCTGGAGAAGAGCCCAGGTTGGATGAGGCATGGAGCAGCCTGGTCTAGTGGAAGGTGTCCCTGCCCATGGCAGGGGGGTAGAACAAGATGATCTTTAAGGTCCCTTCCAACCCACACCATTCTGTGATTTATAATTCATTATCCCCCACCACAGGAACTCCCTGCCCCAGTGGGATATGCTCAAAAAAGCTCCACTTTCTTTCCAATAAAAATGCTTTACAGACATTAAGCTCCACTGGGTAGGTCACCACAAGAGAGGTGTAAATGAAAACACATCTCTCTTCTGAAATATCCCTTTCTTTTCCAGTCTGGCTGCTATCCATCGAGGATGGATTGTCTCCATGAATTTTGCTGTACGGAGCCCACCAACTGCTGTGATCTCAGCGAGGACCTCTAGGTGCTACTGCAACACAATTCATAATAAAAAGTCATCAATACCTTTACAGAAGACAGGCAAACATAACACCTCTAAAACATGGAAGCAGCTGGTTGTTGCGGAGAACATGCCACCCTCTGGCTCTTCCCAGAGAAAAAAGAACCACTCTCAGCCTTGCTCAGCTCAGAAGCTGAGCACAGATACCAGTTTCTGATGAAGGCAGAGTGGAGACACCCTTGCTCTCCCTCTGCTGGCTGCCAGCCAACCAAAGACAACTGAGACTTAGAGAGAGACAGAACATGGAAATCGTGCAAGACACGGTTCAGAGAACAAGTCCATAAGCTAATCCACCTTCCAAAGGAGTTCAGAGATGCATGGGACAAACAGGACAAGCTGGAAACAGACCCACTGAGCAACAGGCTAACGGGCTGAGTCCATGGCCTGTGCTGTCTCACTGCCTGCTTTCCTAGAGCTCTTCCATCTGCTCCCTTCTGTCTTCCATTCCCATTTACAACTCCTTGGAGTGTGAACAGCCCTGTTGTTTTGTGGTTGTGCCACATCCAATCTGGAGGCATGCAGGCTCTGAACTCACGTATCACGGTTTAACAATAATAAATTTTGCATTTTGTTCATGCAAAGAGCCCATTTGCCCTTCCCTTCCCCAAGCTGCACCGGAGGAATTAGAGAGTGGTTCTTCTGGGGAGTGGTTGGGTAATCTGTGGTCAGAAGGTGAATCATCGGGTGTTGTCACTCCATGCCCACATACAAATTAGCAAAGTAGCGGAAGAAAAGGAGGAGGAAGAAATCAGGAAGTGCATGACTTGTTCTCCCTTTCTCTAACTTCAGCAGGGGTCAAAAGTGTCTTCCCCATCATCAGCAGGAAGACAGAACAAGAGGTAATACTGAACTTAGAGCAAGGAAATACTGCATGGAAATGGATTTAATCCTCTGGAAACAGTAACATCCAAATTATTAGTCCAGAAGAGAGCACACAGCATCCCTGCCATCTCCCAAATCGAAACTCACATGGATCCTTAAACTAAATTAAATATCAGGTCCCCAAATCCACATAGAATCATGGAATTTTTTGGGTGGGAAGGGGCTTCAAGGATCATCCAGTCCCACCCCCTGCCATGGGCAGGGACACCTTGCACTAGCCCATGTTGCTCCAAGCCCCATCCAACCTTGGGAGACAGGTAATTCTTCCTGGGATCCAGGGGCAGCCACAGCTTCTCTGGGCACCCTGTGCCAGGGCTTCACCACCCTCCCAGCCAGGAATTCCTTCCCAATATCCCATCTATCCCTGCCCTCTGGCAGTGGGAAGCCATTCCCCCTTGTCCTGTCACTCCATGTCCTTGTCCCAAGTCTCTCTCCATCTTTCTTGCAGGCTCCCTTCAGGTACTGGAATGTCACAATTAGCTCATCCCCAAACCTCCTTTTACCAAAGAAAGAAACGTAAATCAGGACAGAGTCCAGCTTCCAAGGCTCTTGTAAGCGCAGGTGATTTGTTAAACATAAATTACAAGATGATATCTTTATTTGATGCTTATTTAATGCAAATATGAGCAAGTCCAATGCACCAGATGCTGAAATACAGCAATATAAGATAATTTGTCATGTCAACACTTCTACAAACATTAACACCTTCTAGATTTTTATAGACAGGACCTGTTCATTTTTCAGGTTTGCCCACAGTGTAAAGATGCGTGAAAAAATGAGAGTTTTGGAAGGCCACAAAGCACTCAAAGAGCCAAGTGAAATATGTGAAAAAGAGAGGAAAAATGCAATAATGCCCTGCTCTGCTTTCTCAGTCAAACACAGGCAAAGATCAAGTGTAGCTATTGCTCTGCTGGCAGCTTTTCCTGGAGTACTCATGGATGCCTTTTCCCTGTGTGTGACACTGCACATATATAAAACACTCATTCTGAGTTTGGTCCTGGAAATACTTCGGATGAAGAACTCTTTCATCATTCCAAGAGAAATACTGCAATCAGAAATTCAGTGGCCGTTGGAAATCACTTGGATAGCAGCAGAAGAGAAACACCCCATGGGAAAAGGGAAAAGGGGAAGGAAGAGAATTGATGGGGAAAATAAAGGCATGGAGAAAGCAGGCCTTTGAGAAACAGGTGAAGAGGATAAAAATGGGAAGAAAAGTGATTTCTAGCCTGGTTCAGTTTGGAAGTTTTGACTGTGTGAGGGGTGCCACCAGTCCTGCCCCTGTGCAGGATGAGCTGGTTCCTGATGAAGGCTACAGGGGGTTTCCCAAAGATTTCACAAAGTGCTGGATTGATCTGGGGACATCTCCACATTGCACTGGCCTTGTATGCAAGTGTTGATGGCCTTTTCTCTCCCCACCTACCCTGTCAGGTCAAAATTAGGTCTGACACTGCTCCAGATGTGAAACAGCCAGGGAAAGAGCGAACTGCTGTTAAAGGTGCAAATTTCAACTGAGAAGAGAGGACAGCCTTTCTAGAAAAGTTTCGCTGCTGATGTTTTTCACCTTCTGACTGAAATCAGAGTCCCCCACCTGCCCCTTTGGCATTGGCTTCATTAGAACTTGTCCATCCAACATTGAAAATGATGAGTCAGAGTAACATCCACTCCACCCCGAGAGCCTGCCCTGATCCTCTCCTGGGGCAGGATTAGCTTAAAAATTGGCGTGCATCAAAAAATGTAAAGCATTTGGTTCTTGTGCTCAGCCTTGTGGTGGCTGAGTCAGTGGGAAGGATCCAGTTTGGGAGTTCAAGCTTCTCCCCAGGACCAGAAGTTGTCAAAACTCACTCCTTTCATGTGGAGAATATTTACATCATGGATGAGAAGGTATTCCAGTTGGAAATGGTGGGGGAAAGAGGGAAGGACAACATGGTTGTGCTCCAGTTATCTGTAGGAGCTGGGATTGAGGATATAAACCCTCCTGGATCAAGCTCACAGATCCGTAGGGAATGGATCCATGGTCTTGCCATCTTGGATATCTCTTAGCACAAACACTGTGGGTACAATCTGTGGACTCCAGAAGCTCTGGGCATAAAGAGAGACCCATTTGGCTGAGAAAATTTTGGTTTAATTGAATATTTTTCTTGTTACTGAGTCCAGGTTTCACTCTCAATTTGCAAAGTCCACAATACAAATGGGAAAAGTGGTAAGCTTCTACTTCTACTTCCAGACCTTGCTAAGAGTTGCAGCAGAATCCTTTGAATTCCCTCTTCAACGCCAAAAAGGAAGAAGAAAATTCATGCAAATGCAAAAATCCTCTCTTTTCCTCACCTTTTACTGGTTAAAACCTCTAAAAACTGAATTTGTAAAACCTAATTTCCCTATGAAAAAACCCCACAGACTTTCCTGTGAAAACTCTTTGCAGAAACAGGGATTTCTACTGGAAGAACTTACAGAAAATTCACAGTTTTTCCAGGAGAGGGAGGAATTCTGCTATTTTTTGTACTCTCAGCAAATGAATAAATAGAGAGATCATGGTGACAAATCTTACTCTCCTGAAGTCCACTTTTATTTTGTGCTCCTTTTCTGCACTATAAAGGGAACCATCAGAGCAAAAGCTTCACATTTCTCATGAAATATTTTGCAACACAACTTTTTCTGATGAACCCTGATTTTTTTCTGGCAATTTCCTTGTTACTGACATAGATTTGGTTCTATTGGCTCAATACATTTTTCCATAAATAAAACGCCCATACGGGATTTTTATATCAAGTCTAAATGACTGTTGTGCACTTTTGTGCTCTTTGTGGCATTGACAAATCTGCATTTTATAAGTCTGGGTGGTTTTTTCCTTCTTTAACTGTCTCTAATCTTTCCAGAGTTCTAAGCTTCCATATGTTGGTAAATATAGAAGTAATTTTCCCATAAGTACTTTCTAAAATTTGTTTAAGATGGAAGAAAATCTAAACGTGACAAAATTGTACCTTTAAAACATTCAATTCCTTTTCTTTCAAAACTGCTTGCATTTAGAAACAAAAATAGTTTGTTTTGGGGAAAACCCAGAAAAGCCAAAAATAGTTGCAGAAGGGGGTACCTATAGCATGGCAGAAAATTTTGGTTGCATAATCAAGTCGATAAGGACAAGATAAATGAGTGGTGCAATTTTCTAAATTGCTATTAGGAAAAATCAGGAAGTATTAGTAGTCATAGCACCAGGGCTGCCAGAGATCCAGGAGGGTTTGAACAACACTCTCAGGAACATTGTGGGATTTTTGCGGTGTCCTGTGCAGGACCAGGAGTTGGACTGCATGATCCTTGGGAGTCCTTTCCAGCTCAGTATATTCCATGATTCCATGATTATTGCGTATACTCAATAACATGATTGGAAACATCTTTGCCCTGGATTAAATTCAAAAGGATTAGAAAGCAATTACACTCTGCTCCATGATTACTGAAAGAACAAAACCTCCTCAGGCTAAAGGAATCATCTGCATTTGGTGTATGTTAGACAAGAAAGTATCAGATTTGCTGCATGTTAGATAAGAAAGTGGCCAAACACAGGGTCCCTTTAACTCTACCTTGTGAGGCACCGGGCCAGATGATCTCAGGGCATCTCAAAGGTTCACAAAGCACACCTGGATATGAATCTTCTTGTGGATGAGGTTCATGGAAAGTTTTGCTGAGGTTTACAGATCGCTTGTGTAAATCTCGTTGGAGTCATTATGGTTTTGGCACGGAATCAGAGAATATGGAACCTGAAACCTGTGGTTTGTTTTTAGACCATGAGTCACACACGTGGTGGGTGGAAAAGTGGCACAGCTTGCTTGATAACAACGGTTTGCTGCAGATCAGGGGCTGGAATTGGTCGCAATCCTTCATACCTGAGCACAGAAACCGAGTGTCACAGCGAATAGGTCAACGTGCAACCAGAAAATTAACAATCCCACGGAGGCAAATTATCACCTCTCTTCTCTCGCTGTTTATATACAGCACATTTTAAACCATCTTATCTGCCACCACGTATCCCCTTTTCCTTCTGCACTTCCATCAGGGTCTTGATGACACCTGTCATTAAGACAGACGAGCTTGGTAGAGAGCCCAAACATAAGTGGCCAAGAGGATGCCTGCAGGCAGCCTACAGATGTCCTAGGAATGGCTCTATGGCTGTGCAAATCTGAGTCAGGAAATATGTCAGACAAGCCTGTTTCCTGGCCTTGCACCCCCAGGTCGCTGTAAATACAGTCATTATCATCAAGAACTACTTAGTAATGATAGTTAGGCCACCAGCTTGGCTAATAACAGCTAAAAATAAAAGTTCTGCCTTTACTGCTAAATTCAATCAGTTCTGGATCCAGGGCACTGGAACAGCATTGCCTCTACCACTCTTCTTAGAGTGGTCTTTAGTGCATTTAAAGCTTGGGTCAACTGGCACTCTCCCAAGCAATTCCTGGGCAGATCTGGGACTTAACACATGCCAGGGAGCTTTTCTAAGAAGAGGCTTGAAGGTGGCCACCGCTGTGGGAATTAGACCCTATTTTGGGTGATAGAGAGTGCAATTATCCACAGATGGTTCCATTTGGTGCCAGGGTCTGTGCCCTGATACTCTTCTGGCTACTGGAATAGCTGTGCGGGCTCATTGCGCTGCTTTGGGCTGAAGATCTTACCCTACAGGTTGCTGGAGACTGGGAAGATACACCAGGGAAGGAGTCACTTCATTTGGGCCATTCTGTCTTTCTCCAAGACTAGGACATGGTCAAAGACAGCTTGATTTGCCCCAGAATGGTTGGTCTTGCCTAAGTGCATCCCGTGCCAAATTCCACACAAACATGGGTTAAAACTGAGGGTTCTTACCCCAAGGAGTTTCTAATAATTAATCCTTTACAGTCTCCAGTTCATGGTGCCTGGGGAAACATTCCTTAACTCATGGTTGCTCCCCTGCTTAACCCGTACGGCAATTCCCTGATCCCCCATGGAAATTCGGTGGCACACAGTGCTCCTTCTGCAATGTTCTCACTTGCAGAATTTGAGGCAAAATTGAGTCTTTCTGGTCATCCACTTGGCCTTTCCACACAACAAAACTGCATCAGATTCACTCATCAAATGTAACAACTTACAGTCAGCCTTGAGTGCGCCCAAACAAAGAAACATCTCAGCCTTGGCCTGACTCCAACGAACATAAAACTGGCCACATCCCCTGGAAAACTCTTCCGAGGGCTGATAAATCCCATCTGAGCTGCTCTTGGTAATTGCCACCAGTAGCCATAAACTATGTAGACTATTTGCCATCTCACAGTGTGGTTTCGAACACCATGTGAGGAGGAGCCTTGGATTTTAAGGAAGAGTTTGGTTTGGTTTTTGTTTTAATTTAGGACAGCCAGTAAAAGGAAGGCCTAGTGATTCAGCAATCAGGGCATCTGTGCCTGGACACAGTCATGGTGCTGCGTTCCTGTGACTTAATAAAGTCTTAATGACTGTTCAGCTGGTGGGCCCTGGATAATTGCCATTTGTAAGGGAAATCCTCTGTTGCTGCCTCATAATCCTACACGTCATTTCTTACAGCCTGGGAGGATTTCTGCCCTTTCTGTCATCCTTGTCTCTTTGCCCCCAGAGACATCCTTCCTTCTCCAGAGGCAGGCGGTGAGGATCTGAACAGAGGTGCATTCCTGTGGTTTAGACCATGAGGAAGAAAAACCACTATGTGGTATAAAAACTTCCTAGAATGGAGTCAAAAGGTCATTTGGTGGAGAAGGTAACCCAAAATTATTCTTTTTGAGATATCTGCGCACCTGGTTCTTTTTTTTAGTGTAGAACTGATGTTCCCAGCAAAAATTAGGAAAACTGTGATTTCCAACAGTCTCAATCAGCCAATTGATGTAAAGTCCCGTGTCTTATGTTCACCAATATCTGAATATCTGTAGTACTTTAGAACCAGTGTATGAAAACTTAGGCCTGCGTTAATCTATGTGACAAGTCTAAGTCACTCTTCCAATATTCTATAGGGTCCAACAGGGAAATGTCCCCCCATCCTAAATGCCTCACAAGCTAGTCAGATTTAGTCTTATATTAATTTAGTCTTTATATTAATTTAGTCTTATATTAATTTATAGGACTGTCTATATTTTAGTGCTCAAAGTTTCACTGGTCAGTTAATTGCGTGTCAATGTTAACTTAAATAACAAATTTCTCTATTTGGGCAGTTAATCCAATTACATCCAGTTAATCACCTGGAAAACACCAATGAGTGGCTTGACCTGAAAAAAAACTTTATGATTTATACCTTTTTTTCTTGTTGAAAATTTAACTGGTTTTCCTTACCTAAAATTGAATTTAATTTTTCTCCAGTCTGCTATTCATCAAATTTCTGGGCAAGAAAAATCTTGGTTAATTTGGGAAAACGGGCTATTTTCCCTAATGAAATGAGTGTTCAAACACTTCACACCTACTTTCTTCAGCGGGACTATGTTTTCCTAGTAGGAAATCTGCTTGATATCTAGGATTAAAAATACTGGCTTCACCTCACTCAAGGCTCCAGGAGTTAGCATGAAAAAGGAAATATGTAAATATCAATAGAACCAAACTGGATTTACTTCCATGGGAACCAGGACTTTAAAATGCTCAGATTCTATGATTTAACTTTGAGTTATGATTGAATTAAACTAAGAAGTTTACTGGAAAAATTTGTGGACTCCAAAAGGAAGAAAACATTTTTCTCTGCTTTCTCAAATCAATACTCCATGAAAGGAACGCAAAACAAGCCTGTTCCATGTGCGTCTAAGTTTATATCCACATAAAGATTTGTAATTTTGAAGCGTCCTGAATTTACTCAACAAAATGGTAAAAATATTAAAATGGAGGAGATCAACACAGAACCACTGGGACAGAGGTGATTTAACTCGTTTTAGGATTTAAGTTTACATCTGAAATTACAGTAGTAGAAGAAACGAAAGAAGACTGAAGAACAAACACGCTGAAGTCTATGAATGGCTCTTCCATTGATGGAAGATTGATTAACAGGACAGGAGATTTTTCCCCTTTTTTTGTGTTTGGTTTTCAAGAGATCAGGGAAAAACTGGCTGCAAAAGGGACACTGTGAACCTGCTATTAAATGCTGTGAATTTTGTTTTTCTGAGACAGACTAAGTCAATTCAGCAGAAGTCCAGATGCATTGCTCAGGAATTATTCTGCTAATCTGTCAAAATGTGGGAATAAATAACAAAAGTTACTGTTCCACTCAATCCCAGCCGTCTTTGCCAGGAAGATCTCTGTACTAAGCCATGGGGAAAAAAATTAGATAATTGGCGTAAAAGAAGTTTACAAAATTATTTAAAGAGAATTTGAATTATCCTTCAAAGAGAATAACGTGAGAAAAAGGAAATACTCAAGAAATATGAAACATGCAGATACCTTTGAATGATCATGGAAGAATGGAAGCTTCTTTACATTGGCTTTAAAAGAAAATGTAAATTTAAGTATAAAGACTAGATGTACAGCTAAAATTAAACTCCAGCAGCAGCGGAAGGAAGTTATTTCAGGAAAGCTCACAAATTTGTGCGTTGAATTCACTATTTTCACTCCTCAATGAAACGGTTATATCTGGTGAAAACTCAGACAGAGCTAGATACCTCTGTGTATCAGAAACAGAGGTCTTGAAGCTGAGATATGACAAGAAAACTTAGAAGAAGAACAGAGATAGTTTAGAGAATCTGTGTGAAAGGAAAAGATTGGAAAATCCAAGACAGAGGGAATTTTTTTGTGATGCTTTGCACCCAAGCCTAGAGTAACAGGAAGCCCTAATAGGAATGGTTGTTAAACCATTAGTTAGTAGTGAACAGCTAAAAAGCTGGAGGTAAATAACTAAAATTAATAATGGCCAAAAAAATCACTGTAAAAGATTCCCAGGAAAGGCATTAATAATCACATATCTCCTAGTTATGTGGCAGCTGATAATGTTGCTGAGGCTGGACCCATCGTCACCTATCACTGTGATATTCTGCACAGGAATTAAAGGAGTGAAACTAAAATTATTAAGATATAGAAAATCAACTTCTTATTGACAAAACAGTAATGAAAATTTTCATATTAAAAAACCAGAATCTGAAGGGATTGTGGAGAGATTAAGTGATGGTGTTTCATCCACACATTTCTGCTGATGGAAAACACGGAAAGGTTGGAAAAGACCTCCAAGATTATTGAGTTGAAGATACTGTGTTTACAGAGTGTGTATTTAGTGCATACCCCACCTAAAATACTGGTGTTTATAATGACTAGAAGGAAAATTGTGGGAAATTAATTTAGGAATTACAAGGGGAACATCAAGACTGCACTAAGAAGTAGAAGGCAAAACTTTTCTTTAGAGAAACCAGTGAAAATTCTCAAAAATTGAAGACGAGGAAGTTGCTATCAGATCTCAAGATTATTATGTCCATCTGGACTGAGCAGGAGTCCAGGTCTTGAAAACTGGAGAAATCAATGGCAAAATAAGTCAGTTATCCATAGATTATAAAATACCTTGGCAGCAGGACTGGGTTTGGTTGGAAGCTCTTTCCAGAGTGGTGGGAACAGCACAAAACTCTGTGATAAGATATGGTGCTTCCACCAGGAAGGATGGCTTAAATTATCCTCTCCCTCTCTCCTTCCTACTGCATCTTCCTCTCCCTGTGCCAGGTAAAAATGATCTTATTGCAAAATATTCCTGCATTTTTTTCCCCTCCTGGACAACGGGTCATTTGAACTCGGGCCATTTCAGTCACCTGGCACAGAAAGTGACACCACAAGCGGTTGTGTTTTTACCACTGAGGAGCTGGCATTCAGCCCTGTAAAGGTGGGAAAAGTGGCAAAGGAGCTGGGAATCTCCATTCAGCTGCAGGGACAGGCAGAAGTCAGGATAACTCGTGAGACCCCTTCAAATAAATGGAAGTAAAGGTTAGTTAGCTAAAAAGAGATGGAGAAGAAGTCAAGAGAATCTCAGGTTTGTCAGGAAATTCCTTTGGGAACAGAAGAATGAAGAGATTGTCATGCCCTGAATTTATTATAAGAGCTCCCCCAACTGCAGATTCACCAATTCGTCAATAAAAAAGTGTCTCTTGATCCCACTCAATCCTTAATTACTTATGCGTTAATTGGTTATTTTATCACGATGTTGAGGATCCCACATAATGAGCGGGACCCTGTTCTGTGGGGAGCTGTGCAACCACAAGGTGCTACCTAAGGGCCACCTTATTCTGTCGAATTCCCAGTGGTCAGGTATGGAAAAGTTGAACCTCTGTTGGGACATGCCTCCCAGGAAAAGGTGGGAAACTCCATTGCTAGAAGTTTATTTAGGGTTTTATACCCAAGTGCAAAACATTAAACCTCCTATTGACCCCAAACAATGTTTGGCATGAAGCTCTTGAGTGGCTGAACAAGATTATTCTACATCAAACTTTTGTGTAATTAATGGGGAAGTGATTATTGTGACAAAGCCCGAAGGATTAAGGTAATGTCTGTAAACTTTCGGACCCATGAGATAAAGGATTTTCATCACAGGGAACGTAATGACTTTGTTTGAACAAATGACCAGCACCAGACATATTTACCTTCTTCCCATCAACAGTGTAGAGCTTCTTCACTGGGAACTGCAGGATCTCCGTGATCTCATCCAGGAGCGTTTTGAAACTCCGGGCATTTCTGCGGTTCAGGATGATGGAGCGCCGAAATCCACTTTCCCCATTCTTAACCAGAGTGATTTTCTTGGGTATTCTGGGGCCATGGTGAGTGAAAGGTGTGGAATAATCTTCCAGCTTGCCCTCCTGAGCCGCTCTCCTCATGGTGCTGGAGGGGCGACTGTTCCGTGGCGGGGCTGGCCTGTGTCCCCCAGAGGTGATGCTGATGGGCTTCACGTACTTCTTGTCAGAGCACAGGTAGCACCCTCCATCCTCCAGCTGGTCCAGCTCACTGATGCAATGTATTCCTCGTGGGGTAGTGATGGTCCGGACCCCGAACGGCAGCGGGACCCGATGGGAGAGGTCATCCATGAGCGCGTGGAAGCTCTTGAAGCTCCGCTGGTTGATGGCCATCTTGACTCCTGCAAACTGAGGGTCTCCACTCTTGAAGAATGTTATTTTTTTGGCTGGAGGGACCTTGGTGAGGGTGCTGGCCCGAGCCACGGAGGGGAGGGGCGGCTCATAGTTGTAGGAGCCAGTGTTTGACAGGTAGTCAGCAGGCACCTGAGTCATCCCTCTTGCTTAAAGGTAACTACAAAGAGAAGGAAAAACAGAGTGGGGTTTGTTTGAGTCACACAGGATCAGAGCCTGACATTGGAGCAAGGTTTGTGCTCCTCATAACAGCTCCGTCATGAGTAGATTGTACCAACAAATGTTAGGAATTCATGGATCAGGCAGATACAGAGGAGCACAGCAGGGAGAGCATCCATAACCCTGCTTGTCACAGTCAAACCCTCCTGGTCCTGCAGATTCCAGTGGGAATCCAGACAGTGACAGCCGCCCCCGAGGCACAAAAAGCATGAGTCAGACACCAAGTGAAACCCACAAGAAGTGTATTGTTGTCCTTTGGAGTTTTGTGTCTTCCTTGATTATATTTTTGAGGTTTTCTCTGAAGTTATCAGAGCCAGTGATTATTTCAGCTTTATTTTTACAAGCACAGCACTGAGATTCTCATGTAACCCTTTAACCCCATGGACTGGAGCATGACAAAAACCAAAACAAAGCTGAATTTCTTCATGTTGTGATTACACTTTGCAGCACACAATCAGTCCTGAGCTCACTGAGGGGCAGAGTGATCTGGTTTTGGAACAGGCCATGCCAAAATGTGCTGAGTTCTGGATGAAAAATTTCTGGCAGTTATGCAAACAAATAACAAATATTACAAGACATCAAATAGAACTACAAATTTTGGTTCTGCTAAACTGGGGGAAAATTTGAAATTGGTTGGAGATGATCTGCCCAATTTTTGTTGGGGCAGTTGGTGTCCTTCATTCCATAAATAAACTGATTTTGGTGTTTCATTCTGGTGGTTGCAACACAAGTGTTTTTAATGTCTTTTTCCTGATGAAGACACGACTCTTTGTTACTTTCCCTTATCAAATCCATTGTCATGGAAGCCAATTGCTAAAAAATTCAGATCTCATACGGAATGAAACTATTATGCCGAAAAAAGAAGACACTTTGATTTTGACATGAAAAAAAAAAAAGAATTAACACTATTTTTACAACTGCTAAAATATTGGCTGTAATGAGAACAACACATTTATTTCATGAATATGAGCAGTGATTCCCCAGTTTACTCTGAGTTAATTACTCAGACTTAAATGGAGACTCTTAAAATGGCCCTTAGAAATGTCATCTTCTGGTCATTTATCTGCTGACAGATAGGAAGCCATTTGAATTTTTAGTAAGGGATCAGTAGAATTGTAACTTGCAGAAGGGGGTTCTGGCCACAAACATCTACACCCAATTTATTTTCCAAATTCGATTCTTAGTTGGTATCAGTTTTCTATTGTAACTTCCAAAAAATCTCTTACAAGAAAGGAAATTTTTTAATGCTTACAAATGAATTAGAAAACAGTAAATGTATTTATAATTACATGGTTCCTTCAGTTTGCTCCTGGTTACCCCTCTTGCAGTAGCTGAATGAAGTTCTAGTTTGAATAATTGTGATAACCACAATTTATTCTTTGGAGGATCGGTTTGGTGCCCACTGCCACTAATGGGAATTTTGTCACTGTTGGAGCATTCAAAAATCTGTAAATGCTGAATTTCTCTACATTTAAGAACAAAACCATTATGTTCTTACCACGGTACCCTCAAGTGAAATATCTGTGCACATTGTACCACAGCAAATGCTGTAGTAAATGGAAGTTTAAGCTCAGCTAGGTGAGAATAGAAATTAGGCATCATTTGAAAGACCATTATTGTGACAAATCCCTGCTTTTATTTACATCCATGTACACCCAAAAGATTTCAGTATGATTTATTCTTTCCACGTACACATTTCACCAAGCAATTATTCACTTATTTATTTCCCAGTGAAAGGTCAATCCATCACTCCACTCATCATTTCCAGGGAAAAAATACCTCATTTCTCTATTTTCCAACAGCTTCCAGAAAGGTGGGTTTCACTTTTTCTCCACAAGCCCCACACTGGAACTTTCAGCCAGCAACAGCATCATTTCCAAACAAACCCGTTATCCAAATTGTAGTCACTGGACAAATGGTGATCCACAATATGCTGACTGCATTCCCAGAAACCAAAACTGCTTCCCAAGGATTTAATCTATGCTTTTCAAGCTGTTAAATCCTATTGTAAGAAGTACAGAAAAAACTAAATACAGGGCAAACCATAACACACTTTCCCAATACTACTTTTCTTGGGGAATAATTTCCCAGATGACTAATTTAAAAGAAAATTATTCCTTGAGTTTTGGGTGATAGAGCTGATTACCCACCCCAGCCTAGAGGGTCTGTCAGATCTGCTCTTAGCATATATCAAATCATATATGATATATGATTTATATATCAAAAAATATAAATATATTTATATATATTCATCGTATATCAAAGCCATATAGCCACAAAAAAAAAGGAAATATAAACAGTTCCCATACAGAGACGTCTAATATTATCCATTTGAAGGATCAGAATTGGAAGGGAATTTTACTGTTGTCCTGGGGTGATATTCTCCTCCAAATTTGTCCAAACTAGGACAACTGTTAATCTGCAAAGGAAAATGCTCATCTTGCCCAAATAGATCTTTTTAGAGAAATAAGAGAAGTCTCAATGCGTATTTTTGTACTTACATTGAAATACTTCATCCCTCTTGCTCAAGATGACTTTTTCTTACAAAATATCCAAGGGACTAAAAATAAAATCAACCAAATAATGATAATTTTAAAAAGCAACACATCCAACCAGCCACCTACAGGGTCAAATACACTGCACGAGGCAGGGAAAAATGTTAACAGGTTACTTGCTGTCAATCAAACTGGCCTCAAAATGACTGACCACAGCTTGGAGGGTTAAGCAGGGCTGTGTTGCTAAGGATAGAAAGAAAAGCCACCTAAGCTGCTGGAGAAGGCTCTCAAATCCACTGGGGCTTTAGGCACAATTTGTCCAATCCCTCTCTTCCTTGTGCCCATGTAACTCCAGTATAAATCTGACTGGGCTCTGAAATCACACCAGTACAACTGGAAGTGCAACCCAGGCCGGAGAGGGAATATTCTCCTCTTAAATGAAGGCCTGCAGAGATCTGGAAAACTTTCCCGATCCAACCCACTCATTAAAATGCTTTGGAATCATATTTATCTTTTGGCAACTCCAGGGAAATCAGTGGGACTGGAGTAAGGATGATGGTGGCTCTGAAGGACTTGTGTGGATCTGTCACTTCTCACCTGGTTGATAGGCCCTTACTCAGGACACAGATGGATGAGATCCGTAACAACTTTTTCCGGGAAATATTAAACAGGAAAGTCTGGAGAGCCCTAACCCCAAAATTTTCAAGTTCATGGCAGATGTCAAAGTCACAGTCTCAGAACGATGCTCGACAGCTGGATCATTGAGATTCGGGCATGAAATAAGGACAGACAAGCACGTGAATGACAAATAATGGGAAATTACTTGTTTTGCCATAATTCACCTGTAAGAATTCCTATTTTCTCTCTCTGCTCCTCCTTGCAAAAAACCCACACATACAACAACAACAACAACAACAACAACAACTTCAGTTGGATTTAGGTACAAAATTAGTGAGAAATCTCACTCCTGCAGGGACTGGAATTCTTGAAGATTGGACATGATTATCTTGGAGGTCTTTTCCAACCTTAATGACTCTGTGATTCTGTGATTCCACTACTGACACAGCCACTGCATCTTTTACTGACACAGCCACTAAGCACGTTCTTTTATAGAAATCAATTAGCTGCAGAGAGATCAGGGTCATAAAGGGCTCCTGTTGGAAGGGCAGAGATTTGGGGATCCTGCAAGATGAAATTCCGCAAGTTATACATTTCAGATCCTTAACTGGAATCTTCTAAATGTCATGTCAGTGTAGCATCCATGATAGTCCTCTTCATACAGCACTGCTCTTCCAGCTGTGGACACATCTTTGAGGGTCCAGAGGCCATTTCTGTGGTATCCTTGACCCAGAGGCCAAGGTCATCTCCCTGTAGGCTTGCATTGAGTATAAAAAGTTGCAGCTCTACAGGAAAATTTTTAGCAGTTCATCCATGGGAAAGACTGAACCGCTCACGGAAGCTTTTCTACTCAGGGCTGTGCAGGGAGCTGGTGCCTGTTTTCCAATTTCCCATCAACATTCAAAATATCTCAAAAAGACTAAACTACAACAGGCAGGGCTGGACTTCTGGACTTCTAAACCCTATCAAAACTCTGCTGCTGGAATTCACACAGAGGAAGCTGCATGATCCCTTAGCCAAAATCTAATGGAATGGTTTGGGTTGGAAGGGACATCAAAGACCCACTCATTCCACCCCCTGCCATGGGCAGGGACACCTTCCACTGGCCCAGGTTGCTCCAACTTGGCCTTGGACACTTCCAGGGATCCAGGGGCAGCCACAGCTTCCCTGGGCACCCTGTGCCAGGGCCTCCCCACCCTCACAGCCAACAATTCCTTCCCAATATCCCATCTATCCCTGCCCTCTGGCAGTGGGAAGCCATTCCCTGTGTCCTGTCCCTCCTGTCCCTTGTCCAAAGTCCCTCTCCAGCTCTCCTGGAGGGCTCCCTCACCTGCAGCATTAACATTGGTTCACATCAGCCATCGCCTTCTGTCCCTCGCCCTGGTCTTACCTTGGAAAGCTTTTTTTTGCCTCCTTCTCTCTGTTAGGGTGTAAAAGAAGTAGAGGAATCCAGGTGTCACCCAGAAGGTGCCTGAGCCAAGGCAGGAGAGCTGTCAGGGAATGTGACTCCATGAATTAAGCACCAGACCTACAACCACTGTTTGAGGCCTTCATTATGAGCTTCCAGATTTGACTTAAATACTTTAAATTATGAAGAATCCACCCCATCCAGCAGTGACCATTCATTAATCCCACCTGATACTAAAATCCGTTCTTTTCCTCTCACCTGTACAGTCCCAGTATCAATTTTTATATGGCTTTTTTTGATTAATCAGGATGCAGAACTTTGCTGGAAATTTCTCTTCCCATACAAGTAATTGCAGCTTCTATTTCTGCAAAGTCATTTCTTCCAGACAGATGAAAAATTTACAGACCACCCCTAACATTTGGAATGCAGCTGGTTGAAAACTCCAGGTTTGTCTTCCAGGGAAATCATAAACAAAATGATTTCATGTGGAATTTTTCCCAGAAAAGGTGAGAGTTTCTAGCAAGGAAGATGAATAGGTTTGAAGATGTAACCATGTTTTTTCTAAAAAAAGCTCATTTCAATTTGGCCCGTGCTCTTTTTGATGAAGAAAAATATTTTTTAAATATCAAAGTGATCTCAATTAACAAGGAGTATTTATGGTCCAACCAAGACAAATTCTTGTATGGAAAATTACAAACTTTGAGAAATTTTATTCATAAAAAGATAAAAGCATTGAATTGGAAAGCAGATTATCCATTTCCCTATGAATGCATAATAATTACCTGGAAAAAAAGAGATCAAAATGGATAGAATGTATATTTTCTCCTCATTTAATTTGTCACTTAATTTACTTGAAAAAGATTATCAAAAGGGCTTTAAGTTTTTCATTGTTTGGGAAGGAGATTTCCAACAGCCAGCATGTCATTCTATTCCACGGATGAATGAACCTAAGCCGCTGCACTTTTCCTCACCCAGATCCTTGTCAGAGCTGGTCTCAAACACATGGAAAATCACCTCCAGGCAGGAACACTGTTGGAGATTTCAGGGATTGACACCATTCCTTGAACCTGACCATTGGATCAGAAAGGAAGCTGGAGATGTAAACTCTGTCTTGTGTGCCAAAAACCTCCTGGATTTGACTGCAGTTACAGCTTGGAACATTTTCATCGACCATTTTCTAGTAGGGTTTGGATTGACTGCATCTTAAATAATTTATTTCTTTTCCTTCTCTTCTGGGATTTTGTTGGGAATTTACAGGGTAGATGGATGGGTAAAGGCTCCATCTCTGGAAACGCTCATGGACAGGTTGGATGGAGCTCTGAGCAACCTGGTCCAGTGGAAGGTGTCCATGCCCATGGCAGGGGGGTGGAATTATGCAGCCTTTAAGGTCCCTTCTATGACTCCAGGAGTGCACGATGTGAACAGAAATGATAAGAACACTGGAATTGTTGAACCTGGAGAAAGACTTGGAAACATCCACATCCTTGTCTATAGCTGCCTAGGGCATGGTATAGGTATGGGATAGACTCTTCCCAGAAGAGCAAAGCATTAAGACATGGCAGACACAAGTGACAGCAGGAAAAATGCCATTTTGGTAGGAGAAAAAACCAAATTCATGGTGATGATCAGAGACTGTGGCCTCAAAGGTGGAGGAACAGCTGAGCCTGAGGATATTCAAGACCCTTCTGATCTACCGAGACTGTGAGTGTGTGATAGAACCTCCAAAATCTCTTCCAGCCTAATTTATTCTGTGATTTTGCAAAAGCAAGGCAGATTCTCCAAAGGTTGTCTGCTCTGGTTCACATCCCTGTAGCAATTGGGATCCACCTAAATGCCAGTTTAATGTGATCCGTCATTTGCAGCCACCTGAACTGTTCTGTCATCAGAGATGTTTTCTGGGATCTGATGGAATATTCCACCTCGAATTTCTGTACCATTATTTGCTCTTCCCTTCTGTGATCACTGGATTGCCTTCTAAAAATTTAAATATTCATTTGTACATGTGACTTTTTTGTTGTTCTGGGTTTTGGGTGGGCGTTGGTGGGATTATTTAACAGGGTAGGTAGGGTTTTTCATTAGTTTTGTTTTTTTGTTTTTTTTTTAAAGAATGTACTTCTTTTTCTTTGTTTGGGTCCGTATCACTTCGAAACGAGACAATACTCAAAGCACGGCAATCCAAGTTGCATTTCCAGGTACAGCTTCCAGTGCAAAGGATTACATCGCACTTAACCCAGGTGACAGAGAAGCCCGGCTTTCTGGGGGATAAGAAGTAGTCTCAGGGATCAGATTCATCTACAGAAAATCTCCCTGCTGTTCTAGACATATTAGCTAATTAGTTTTTCAGCCATCAAACACAGGTGCAAAGAAAGAAAATCCGCTGAAATTGCTAAAAAATCGGGGGTTTCCCCCCAGTGTTCCTTATTTTAAAGCATTTATCCTGTTGACGAGGTCTCTACAGTTGACACATCATTTTCCATGGGTTTAAATCATGAAATTGAGTGCCTTCAATAGGAGATAAAATACACAAGTCGAGAAACTTTGGAGGTTGGGTGTTGGAACTAGATGGTGTTTAAGGTCCCTTCCAACCCAAACCATTCTGTGGTTATTCCTTTGGCAAGAGGTGCCGTAGCTATGCAAATAAAAGGTGTATTTATGAAGCTGAAGACCGAACTCCTGGTATCAGTTCAGAATTTAGGGACTGAGCCATAAAGGTTTGGTTCCAGGATCAGGACCTCAGACAGGGCAGACCTTACCAAGACTGGCTCTAAACTAAGAGTTGGTTCAAACTCCTCAGTGATGAGTTTTGCTTTCTGCTTAGGCTGCCTGTGGAAATAATGGATTAACCATCCCTTGAAATGCTCAGGAGACATGTAGATGTGGCACTCGGGACCATGGGTTAGTGACAGTGATGGGTTAAGGGTTGGACTCAATGATCTTACAGGGCTTTTCCAACTGAATGATTCTGTGATTCCTGGTGAGCAGGGACAGGGACACCGTGATGCATGTTTGTTACCCCTTCCCTCCACATCCTGTTGGTTCCCATCTTGGAGTCCCTCAATCCAATCATGCTGCGACATCTCCTCCAGGATGCTGATAAGCACAGCCCACGGAGAGATTTTAGAGCATTTTCCTACTGAAGGGAGCAGAGAAGACCTAATGCAGAAGGCTGGTTTCCTTTTCCTAGAGAAATGTAGGATTTCTTTCCTAAAATGAAGATGAGGGTTTAATAAATTAGAGGCAGGGAGGCCAGTTCTGCCACTTGCTGTTCAACACCCAGCTGTGGTCTATTGAAACAACAACCCTGAATCACAGAATGACTGAGGTTGGAAAAGAGCTCCAAGACCATTGAGTCCAACCTGTGACTTATCCCTACCTTGTCACCCAGCCCAGAGCACCCAGTGCCATGTCCAGTCACTCCTTGGGCACCTCCAGGGATGGGACTCCAGCACCTCCCTGGGCAGCCCATTTGGCTGGGACACAGCCCTGATGACATTGTCTCTGCAATGGGATCCTACAGCAACAGCCCCACCTGGGTGCTTCAGACTGTGCATTGTTCAGCTCTGGGAAGAGGTCAGAAATACCTCTGGAATCTGGGGACATAGTTTTGTTTCCGAGGGTATTTCTAGTGCCGAAGCCAGGCATTTCCCAGTGATACTGTCACAGGTAATCAGCACTGCCCTTACTCACGTTTCTGGCACTATGGGGGAAGATAACTCAGCATTTCCTTTTGAGGTGAAGTTTGATGCCCGACTTGCTCTGCACGTTTGTACCAGGGAACTGATGAACAAATGTGCTATTTCTCTTCTCTCTCATAACCAGGGACAGGACCTGAGGGAATGGCTGGAGCTGTGTCCAGGGGAGGTTTAGGTTGGATATCAGGGAAGGGTTCTTCCCCCACAGAGTGGTGGGGCACTGAGCAGGCTCCTCAGGGAATGGTCATGGCCTCAAGGCTGCCAGAGCTCCACGAGTGTTTGGACAACGCTCTCAGGCAGAGGAGGCGATTGTTGGGGTGTCTGTGCAGGGCCAGGGGTTGGACTCAATGATCCTTGTGGGTCCCTTCCAACTCAGGATATTCTGTGATTCCACGATTCTATTCATCACATCCGACTGGAGCAGCTTGCCCAACTCAAACCTAAAATTGATACAATTAATTGCATGAAAGGAACACAATCCCCAAAACACATGGGTCACGAGGATCAGGAATGGGCCGAGCAGATGTTAGCAGTTGTTTTGCCTCCCCGTAGAGACTGTCTGGTAAGGACGTCCCTTGATTATGAGATCACAGCCACACAAGGTGTCTCCTGTACCTCCCACCTCTCATCCCAGAACTGTTTCCAGCTCCAAGGAGGAAGCTCAGGAGTTTATAGAGAAGCAGCTGAGATCTCCTAGGCTGGTGAGCTGTTCTGTAACAGGGAATTCCCCTCTGTAACAGGGAATGACAGAAGAAGCTGAGAAAGTTCAGCATCCAGGGAAGCAAACCAGATGATTGGAGCGAGCAGCTGAAGAACCAGGAATATGCACAAAACCCAGAACCTGAGGCAAGCCATGCCTAAAAATTGCCACCCAGAAGCTGATTGCTGAGAGATGAACAAAAAGTCCCCACAAGCTTTGAAGAGGTTTCAATCTGCAGCTGGATCTGGCCTGGCAGCTCAGGGCTGTACGTCAGGAGAAGGAACTCACCACAGGTTCCAGAAACTGCAGGGGTTGGAAGGTTTTTTTCCCAGTTTCCACAAAAAACCACTCCAGTCTTTCCTCAGGACAACACCCAACCTTCAAACACATGGATATTTTATTGCCCAGACCTCCTGAATTCAGCATGTGGTTCTCCATATGTCCAACAACAATCTGCATCCCAGTGTTTCCATCTCCATAAGGCACAAGTCAATTTCCTCTACACCACCATCATTTCCCCATTTTCCATTTCCAATAAAACATTTACTTGAGATTATTAAACCTTTGAATGCAACATTGCCTTTTTTTTCCCCCTGTACAGATCTAATTTTCTGACCATTGTTAACATTTCCAGGCCCCTTTATATGATTTCTCTTTCCTTTCTTATACCCTCAGCTCCTTCCAAATGATTATCAATTTTGATTTTCATTAACGTGTCTTTTACACTCTTAAAAAAGTTATTTTAAAATATATTAAATCAAATCAACTCCTTCCACATTCCAACATGTATATCCTTTTTCTCTCACTTCTTCAATGTGTATTATTGAATCCATAGACAGCATTTATTCATCCAACAATGTCTCTTTCTAAAATGCTTTTAAATAATTTACCAAGACAAATCCAGCACTGTGTAAAATCTGATAAAGAGTAGAAGCAGTGAAATTTCTCTGGAATCATGTGTTTATCTGGCCTTTTGTCTGGAATTCTTCTGCCATAGAGCTGTGCTCTTATTTGGGCCTCAATATTTGCTCCATTGTATTAGAAGACACAATGTCTCACCCGGAGTGACTCCTTTTGGCTTTGAGAGACAGGGAAAAAAATTATCAGGGATATTATCCCAGTCTTTTCTGCCTTATTCATCCCAGTTCACATCAGCTGCCTTTGGGAAGTGACAGAGTTGGTTTCTCAGTTCATTCTCTAAAATTGAACTTGTCAAGATCAGCAAAGCTGATCTGTAGTCTTTCCATTTTTTTTTCAAGGATTCCTCCATTTGTTCTTTACCAATTGCATTTTTTTATAGTGACTTCCTTCCTCACTTCAAATCCTGTCCAAACCACTCTCCTATAGTTTTCTTCTTTAGGAGATTTTTTTAAAGTTGTTCAATAACGCAGCCAGTTTTGAATTATTGTCCTCCTTATTAGTTTATTATTAATCCTGCTTTTCCTGCTACTTTTTCTCTACCCCCAAGATTTACATCCTTCCAATTCTTACTTATCCTTGATTTTAGTTCATGTCAGCAAAACTGACCTCTCATGCAGGGTAGCATTGCTAATACTGGCACCCTGGCCAAAGTCTAAATTTGGTGTTTTCTGTGATTTTTGCTTTCCTACACTTTTAACACAATTAAACTGTTCTTAATTTCCCCCATCTACTGAATCCCAGTGCCAAACTCCGATCGGATGAGCCAGCAGGAGCTCACGGGATGTCTTGGGATTGAACACCTGCTCTGCTTGGGCACTGTGCAGGACCGAAGGGACAATGCTTCCCCTCCACCGCCCGCTGTGGGACAATGGGGGGTATTTCTGACACAAACGCTCCTTCCCAGATGTTTTGGGGCCCTTCCGGAAGAACAAAATGTCCTGGTGGGGTCATACAGTCAGGTGGCCCCACAACTGCTCAACCCTAAATAGGGTCAGGGAGATCGTGTGCAGCCAGGGAGCAGGGACAGGGATCAGGCAACGCCTGGATAATGTGAGACAAAAAAATCCTACTGGGCAGGAAAATTCAGGCTGGATGTGGATGTCTGTAATGCCTCCAGCTGAAAAGGTCACTCCAGCCCTGCTTCAGAGCCACCAGAAAGACATGATGTCTTTCAGGCTGCGTTCAACTCACGGAATGGTTTGGGTTGGAAGGGACCTTAAAGATCATCTTCTTCCACCCCCTGCCATGGGCAGGGACACCTTCCACTAGCCCAGGGTGCTCCAAGCCCTGTCCAACCTGGCCTTGGACACTTCCAGGCATCCAGGGACAGCCACAGCTCCTCTGGGAAAACTCTGCCAGGTGACCACCCTCACAGGGAAGAATTTCTCTCTGATTTCCCATCTATCCCTGCCCTCTGGCAGTGGGAAGCCATTGCCTCTTGTCCTGTCCCTCCATGCCTTGTCCCAAGTCCCTCTCCAGCTCTCCTGGAGCCCCTTTAGGCACTGGAAGGGGCTCTGAGGTCTCCCTGGATCCTCCTCTTCTCCAGGTGAACACCCCCAGCTCTCCCAGCCTGGCTGCAGAGCAGAGGGGCTCCAGCCCTTGGAGCTTCTCCATGGCCTCCTCTGGACTCATTCTAACAGGCTCCACATCCTTAATCCTTTAACTGGAAGTCTCAAATGAACTCTATCTTAGAACTATTATTTCTTTCCACTGTCTGGAAAAGAAGCTCATCTGTGATGAACACAGAAGGTGACAATAAGGTTGTTTCATTCGTTGTGTCTCATTCCCTGTGTCCTGGCTCTAAATTATGAGAAATGAATGCTTGAATGGCTCCTTGCTGACCCTCCAAAAATTTTTAAACAAATTTTTTAAAAAAAATTGAATTTAAAAGAATTACTGAGAATGAACACCTGAAATACTGAGAAGGAAGGGGAAAAAAAACCCCCAAAAGCACTGCATTTCCTCCCTAGCTGACCCTTCAAATAGCATTCCTTTGATATTCTTGAGAGATGAGAAAGTAAAATTTAAAAAATTAAATTAAATTAAAAGTTTTGCTTCACCTTAATTACTCTTTCAAAGCATTTGAAAGAATGTTTGAAGAAAAATAGAAGTTTCATATTTAGACACGGTTTGGGTCCTTTAAAAGCTTCCACATTTGAACTTGTGATTTAAAATCAAAACAGCTAAAAAAGTCACCTTCTGCCCCTTCTCCATGTGAGCTGCAGTTGAGATCCAGTTCTCCTCCACAGCAATGGACACCACGTTTTTGAGACTTGGTCTGTTCTGCTGCCTTCACACCACAGATAAGGATCTGAGTGTCCTGGTGCTTCTTCCTCATCCTCATTCCCTCTCTGTCGACATCGTGATCTCTGTGATGTCAGCTGGTGACATCAGCCTTGACAATCATGGTGTCAGGTGCTGTGTCTGTCCTTTCCTTCCTGAGCTTTCCCAGAGGTGGTTCTGCCAACAATTTTCACAGAACCACAGAATAATTTGGGTTGGAAGGGAGCTCTGGAGATGCTCCAGTCCACCCACGCCACCAGGGCAGGATCACCTGGAGCCGGTGACACAAGAACGCATCCAGGTGGGTTTGGAATGCCTCCAGAGAGGGGGACTCCATGAAGTCCCTGGGCAGCCTTTTATCACGGTTAAAAGAACACCTCCTTATCTCCCACCACAGCTCCTCCCTCCCCGCTGGAATAACCCACACTGACACAACACCCAAGCTCCCGACCTCCCTGTCATGTCCAACACCTTCGTCTCCTTCACACCAAACACTCCCATCTGGACTGCTGCCAAATCTTACAGATTCCTGGCTGTAATTGCTCCCAAACCTCCTGCCATCCCTTCTTGTAAAACACCTGCTTCTGAGTGACCTTATCTCAGCCTTTGTCAACTTTTATCAGTTTTCACGATACTATACAAGATCCATTCAAAATACTGCCTATAAAATTCTTCACTTCCGCAGTCACAGAATCCCAGAATCATTTAGATTGGAAAAAACCTCTCCAAGATCATTGACTCCAACCTGTCACCAAACACCATCTTGTCAAGGAGACCATGGCACTGAGTGTCACATCCAGTCGTTTACTGAACACTTCCAGGAATGGGGACTCCACAACCTCCCTGGGCAGCCCCTTCCAGTGCTTAACCTCTCACTTTTTCCATGTTTTCACCTTTGCCCTTACCACACTCAGCTGATCTGAAGATCTTTCTTGCACCTGCCTGTCCTGAGGACTGTGAGGGTTGGCCAGTCCAGCTCACACCTCTCAATCCATGGGGCACAAAGTGTTTTTTACATTATGGGAATAGGCAGCAAGTGAAAGTTTAGGGAGAGATACAGTCCTTGCTGCCATCCACCTCCTTTCCCTGGCCTCATACTCATCCCAAAACCACAGATCTTCTAAATCGGAGTTAAAGCAAAGCTTACATAACACTGCAGTGATCACTCAGCCCCTCATTACCACCATTTCGCAGCTTACAGCTGAACTTGACCTGGATTCAGCTGGGGACACTGTTCCATTTGTCCTGTCTCTCACTCAAAGGCAGATGTGATAAGGAATAGCAAGATTATTTATTAAGAGGCTTTGCATGCCTTTGAGGAAGCTTAAAGTGATAGCATGTTGAAATGGGTAGTGAGTCGCCAACAGAACGGGAATAGGTCTGGAAAAGTACTGCAAAAAATCCCTGGGATTATCTGTGCTGAATTTTTTTCCATGGGTTGGCCAAGGGCCATGTTTTTCTGACTTCAGTGTTCACTTTGCCTGAACTTTAATGGCAAGGGCACCTGCCAAATGTGCTCATGGGCTCGCTGAGGTGTTCGTAGAGGGCAAGTCAGGACTCCCTCCCTGCCAGGCTCGTGGCCACATCTCAGTGACACGAGATTGGCTTGTGCAGTCAAGAATTGAGGATGACACCTGGTGAATAAGTCTGGTCAGCTAATGCAGAAAGAATGCTAAATGCAAGAGAAACCTGGGAGCAGTTGGTATGGGACAACTTCAAACAAACTTTGATGCAGCTGGGAATGTTCCCAGAAGTAGGGCAAAAAGTTCCACCAAACGGTTGCAACTTATTCAAGCAGCTGTAGTGGCCTCATTATTCTCAGGTGCAGTTTTAGTACCAAAAGTTGCTGCAAATGTGTTTCTTCCTAGTAACACTTGATCAAATATTCTACATTTAGGTCACAGAATCGTTTAGGTTGGAAAAGCCCTCAAAGATCGAGTCCAACCATTCCCCCAGTACTGCCAAGGCCACTAACCCATGTCCCCAAGTGCCACAACCACAAGGTTTTTAAACCCCTTCAGGGATGGGGACTCCACCACTGCCCTGGGCTGCTGTGCCAGGGTTGGACAAACGTGTGGAGGAAGAAATTGTTCCTATTCTCCAATCTAAACCTCCCCTGGCACGGCTTGAGGCTGTTTCCTCACATCCTGTCCCTGCTCCCTGGGAGCAGAGCCCGGCCCCCACCTGGCTCCCCCCTCCTGTCAGGCAGTTGTGCAGAGCCACAAGGTCCCCCCGGAGCCTCCTTTTCTCCAGGCTGAGCCCCTTTCCCAGCTCCCTCAGCCACTCCTGGAGCTCCAGCCCCTTCCCCAGGTGACAACTTTGCAGGTTATTTTTATTACCTGCCAGAGCCCCATTGCTCTCTGGGCTCTGAGGCAGGGTCTGCACTTCTGTCACTCCCAGTCCTACCCAGTGCAACCCAGCACGGGAACTGGAGGTTAACTGGCACCTGCACACACGATTCCATCAGGCAGGAAAGAATTCGCACAGCTTTCCTGACTGCACCTGGATAAAAAGCCCAAAAAACCATGTTTGTTTAAAGAGTAGAACTGGCACAAGGTGGCTCTGGGATGAGCACCATGTCTGTTGAGCAAGCAGGTACAATTCCTACAGATTTATTACTCTGTTGGATTCCAGCAGTGCTCCAAGGCTGGATGGGGAATGCACACGCTGGGACATGGACACGGCCAGGCAGCACAGGCCCAGGCCTGTGGGCAGGAACAGACTTGCTGGGATCAGGCGTGAGCACACAGAGAGTCACCTCTGCTCTCTGGCTGCCACAACGTGAGCCAGCCTCCCTGTGCTGGCTAACATCCAGGTCATGCTGCATTGCCGTCACTGGATCATGGAATCATCAGGGCTGGAAGACCTTCAAGATCATCCAGTCCAACCATCAGCCCAGCACTGTAGCCCCTAACTCACTAAAACCACATCAATGTCAAATCCACACCTCTTAAACACCTCCAGGGATGGTGAGTTCTTAAACACCTCCCTGGACAGCCCCTTCCAATGCCTGACCGCACAAACAGTGAAAATATTTTTTATGATATCTGGTCTGAATCTCGCATGTCTCAGCTTAAGGCCATTTCCTCTGGACCTCTCAGTGCAGTCTTGGTAGGAGAAACTGACCCCACCTCACTGCAACCTCCTGTCAGGGAGTTGGAGGGAGTGATGAGGTCCCCCCTGAGCCTCCTCTTCAGATCATAGAATCACAATGGTTTGTGTTGGAAGGGACCTTAAAGATCGTCTTCTTCCACCCCCTGCCATGGGCAGGGACACCTTCCACTAGCCCAGGCTGCTCCAAGCCCCGTCCAACCTGGACTTGGACACTTCCAGGATTGGCTACCCACAATTTCTCAGAGCATCAGACAGAAGAGACAGACAAAGGCTAAAAGGAAAACTGAGGTCCTGATGGATCAATAACCTGCCCAGTACTACTTGCTTGGTCACTGGGACAGCAGTAGGAACACGACCTTTGTCCCCTTGGCCCTGATACTGTGATTTACACTTCTGCATTAAAGCAAAGAGAGGGGGACAAAACCAATATCTGACACAATTCCACTGTTTCCAGGTGAGCTGCTTGGAAACAGCCATTGGAGGATTTGCTCTCCCTTCTCCATAACCCACCTCTCTGTCTAAGCCCTTAAGCACACACAGGATCCTTCTCACGCGATCCAGGGCACCAACGTCAGCGGAAACACCAAAAAAGTCAGGCAACAAACTCGACTTCCATGCCCTGCAGGAGGAGGAAGACTCAGGGTAGCACTGGACAACCACAAGCCTGCAGGATGCTGCCAATTTTGGGAGGTTTTGGAGAAAAGCAGCACAGTGATTGAGGGGTAGCGAGATGAAGGAGGGAGAAAACAAAATGTTGGAAGAACTAAATATACATTGCTTGGCCAACTAATGCCTGAGGGAAAATTCAAGAGCTGGCAGGCAGGAGGGAGCCAAGAGCCAAGGAAAAAGTAGGATCTCGATTGTTGAGAGCTCTCAGCCCTTGGAAGTGAACAATGAGGAATGACTGGGAGCCAGGAGATAAGTTAGGCTGAGGGGAAGCTGAGGAGCGGAGGCACCGCACAAAGAGATGAAATCAAGTCCTTTCTGGAACAACATTTCTGGCAGCAGCCAGGCACCTGGGTCTAGATTTTCTCCTGTATTTTTCATTCTCTAAGTGGTCAAAACGTTAAGGCTGTAATTTTTCCTCTTCCCAGGAGTGCAGAGGAACAGCTTAATGTAGAGCAAGAGGGTAAAAATATATGCGATGGGATAAAACTGAGAAAAGGGCAAGTGAGGTCATTTAGATTGGAATAATCTTCAAATGAAGAAGTGGAAGCTTCTTCCCACAGGTTATTTAAAACTAGACTGAGTGGGAAAAAAAAGATTGTTTTGTTTTTTGTCAGGGGGAAAAGAATCACACTGTGAAGGGAAGAGATTAAAAGATGCATTGTTTATCTCTCCAAAATTATTTTAAATATATTCAAACCACCTAAGCCTTATAAATGTCATTTTATACTTAAATGTGAGGTTTGTCCCTCTTCTACATTAATGGGCACAAATTACTTATAACAATTGATAGCAATAAAACTCACCTCTTGGCCAATGGTTTGTGTTTCTTCAAAGCACAGTAAGAAGACAGCCTTAATTACAGGGAAATAAATTAAAAGAGAGGAGAACAAGACTTACTGAAGCTCCAAAGAAGAGCCAAGGGAGATCCACT
Organism: Struthidea cinerea; assembly: GCA_013397865.1. Taxonomy (NCBI): domain Eukaryota; kingdom Metazoa; phylum Chordata; class Aves; order Passeriformes; family Corcoracidae; genus Struthidea; species Struthidea cinerea. The sequence continues at coordinate 120,992 of VZTI01005531.1, forward strand.
GAATCAGGGTGGGAAAAACCCACAAGCAGAAAAGCAGCAAGAGATGGAAACATTTTCTTGTGCTCTCAGCTGCTGTAAGGAGCAATTTGGGGGAGTAGAAGATGTGGAAGATAAAGAGAAATCAATCACCAGCATAACCAATAACTCATAGTGATTGCAGCCAGGCCAAGAACCAACTGGAGTTTCAGATGCTACAAGCAAATACAAATCTTGATCCAAACCAAAGGGCCACAGAGGTGCAGAAATTCCCAGAACAGGGGTATGGCCACCAGAAAACATCCTTCCATAAAAGACAGGTAGAACCAGTTGGGTTTTCAGCAGAGGCACCCATGGGTTGCCGTGTTCTTCACCTCAAAGTCTCAGTAGGATGCTGACCTGTGGCCTCCTGGTGAATTTATATCAGTTCTCACCTTCCTTTCTGTATTAATTCAGTTTATGTGGTCCTGCCATGAGTTTCTTAACACAAAGTGAAAAGGTCTGAAAGCAAAGGAGCTACAGGATGAAATTCAATGCTATGTTCCATTCAAACAGTCACATTTGATGATCTAAATGACCCTTATGTCATCAATTGGATGAATCTCTCTTCAGCCCAAGAAATCAATTCATTTTTTGATAGTAATTCACCAAAGAACTGCCAAGGGTTAATGACCTGGGACTTGTGTTATCCAGAAAACACAAGGCCCCCCTTTTAGCTTGTGCTTAGAGAGACTGAGGGGCTGCCAACAAAAGAAAAAAAAAAAGAAGAAGGAAAAAAAAAGGCATTGTGGTTATTCAGATCTTACAAAGAAAATCAGAGTAAAAATTCTGGTTTAGATTCCAACTGGGCTTGCGGTGACAGTGACATCTCTCCCATCAGGGCTTGGAGCAAGCCTGGCTCCCTGCCTGGGCAGCACCACTTAAAATGGACAGGAGTCCCCTCTCCATGCACAGGAGCACAGATCTTCTTATGGGATTGATCCACTCAATCTCCTGCTGTCCCTAAATAGCAGCAGAGACTCTAAGTGGCCGCAGCAAGTTACATCAGAAAAACCAGAATCCAGCTCTGGTCAGAAAGGAGACCTGTTTTCTTGGGAAATGTCTCAAAAAGGATGGACGCAGAGCCCACTGCAAAGCCTCCCAGGAAAACACAAACACAGCCCTTGGAGGCCTTCCAGGGATAACATCTGCATTGCTCAACAGAGCAAAGTACAGCCACCAGCTATGGCTTGTTCCCATCAGGAACCTTTCCCTGTAAGCAGAATTCCTGTTTATCACAGGCACCCATTTCTCCCACGTAACCAACAACATCCCAATTTCCTAGTAAGAAACAAATCAAAAAGGATGACAGAGCTGCTGAAAAAAAAGCAGTCAGCGTCAACATCAGTCCTCCAGTATCTCCCTTGTCACTCCTTTTCCCAGTGTTGATTTAAAGGCTTAAAAAGGGACAGAGAGGGGCAGGTTCCACTCACCACAGCAAAGGTAATCCAGGTACATAGCTTTGCTCAGGTCAATAATCCATCCCAGGTCAGGCCTTCCTCGAGCACTGACAGCGGAGATCAAAAGCCAAGCAGAGAATTCCTCTGGTTCCTGCTCCTCAGCCCTGTGAGCGAAGGGTGGGACGCTTCTGCTCAGTCCCTGCCTGCGCAGGGAGATGGGTCCCCACCTCCCCTCCTAAAGCTTTACATCTCTCCCCTTCCCACAGCTCTCCCCACTGCCAGGTGCTCCCATGCTCTGCCACTTCTCCAGAAAACAAAGCCAACAGGCTCCTCTGCCAAGGGGAGCTGCTTGGAATGGGATTAGGATGAGCAGAAAGGAGCTTACAGCTGGGCACCATCTGCGGTGACGATGATTAGCTAATGAGGTTTTAAAGAGGTTTTTTTCCTCTTGTTCCTCATGCAGGTTTGGTGACGGGGAGTTTTGCATCACTGTGAGCAGCGTGGTCTCTGCTGCTTGCCCAGCCTGACCCAGCGCCCTCTCCTCCTCCTCTGTCCACATGTATTCCAGCCAGGAGCTGGAGCACAGGGAAAAGCTGGCTCCTGGTGGCAAAGGCTTTCTTGTCTTCTCTGATCACAAAAGCCCAAGTTTTAGGTCTCCAGCCTCTGATATGCAATAATTAAATCAGATTGAGTGCAAAAGCCTCTCCCAACCTGAAAAACCCCTCATGGGTGGCAAAAATAAAAATACAGTATCCAGGACAAAATTTTGTATATTTCATCAGGGACTCTTAAAGTGTATTATAAGGAATGATAAAAATCACAACCCCGGGGAGGTGAGGGTAAATGTTCCTTCGTTGGTTTCATCCTTTCAGGGGAGAAGAGGCATCTTCAGATTCTGATATTTTTCCCCACAGTAAAGCCAAGTGCAGATCCCAAATGTCCTAATGCCAAGCTCAACACCCTCACCCCAGATGATGCCTCCATGTCAAAACTCTTGTGTTTTCTTAGGCTCCATTCCCACTTGGGCACTGAGCAGCTCCCCAGGGAATGGTCACGGCCCCAAGGCTGCCAGAGCTCCAGGAGTGTTCGGACAACGCTCTCAGGGATGCACAGGGTGGGATTGTTGGGGTGTCTGTGCAGGGCCAGGAGCTGGATCCATGATCCTTGCGGGTCCTGTCCAAATCAGGATATTCCATGATTCCATGATTCACCCTCAAGAATGACTTCATCTCTCCAGGGAATGAGTGAAATCTGAGATTTTAGCTCAGATACTGACCTCTGGAATGGAGAGCTGGAATTACATGGGATGGGTGCCTACTCTCATTGCGCCCAGTCATACGTGAGGATAAGCCCTTTCCGAAATCTTTCTGCATCCTACAGTGAAAACTGACTGTAGCACAGAATAACTATCACAGAATCCCAGAACAGTCTGGGTTGGGAGGGACCTTAAAGCTCATCTCATTCCACGCCCTGCTATGGTCAGGGACACCTTCCACTATCCCAGGTTGCTCCAAGCCATGTAATAAATGGTACTATTCCTTCCAGGGGAAGACAGACACCCCTGGAATCCTTGCTTTAGAATGGGCTGAACCATTTTCCAGGCCCTGTGGACCATGTCTCATCCAGGAGGAACGACACCACGTGTAAAACATGCCGTAGAAGCATAAAGAGTTCAGTGTTTGAGTTTATTCAATGAATCCTATAATCCCAAATGAGGTGTGGCCAATAATAAGAAGTCCCAGAAATTCTTGCCTACTTTCAGGTGCTTCTGTTTCTTCTACATGAAGGGAAACAGGGAAAGCTCAGCCAGCTCTGAATTAGCCCTGCAAGTGACTCTTGCCCCACTGCTGAAAGACCAGAGGCTGTTTGCAATTATTCAGTGGTTGTAACCACAGAAAAATCTAAAATTCTGCGTGACTGGTCCAAAGTAACACCCCAAAAGACAAGGCCACAACAACAGTGGTGTAAAAAGACTCTCCCTTGGTGTGTTGCACCCCCACCTCCTTCCTCACCCCATTCCCTCCGAGACTCAAAAAAAGGACCTGATTTCAGCCATGTGTGAGGATTCCACACGTTGCAGGCTGTAACCCCAGGCAGGTGTCATGTTAAATCTCCCGAGGGATTGGTGGCTGTTTATCATCAGAATAGGGGGAATCTCTCCAGCTCCACCCCATGCAATGGCTTTGTCACCTAAAGCTGCACATGATCAGCTTGACCTCACGCTGCCGTGGTTGACTGGGGTTTTTCCAAAAGGAGATTACATAGCCTCGCTTGGAGTGGGGTTTCCAGCACTTTTCTCCTCTGAGACCGTCTTAATAATTAATTGTTTATTATAATTAATTGCATATCGGCAGCCTCCCTGGCCTATTTTACCTGTAAATCTCCATGTAACTTCCAGGCATCAATGAAAATAGACTCACCCACCAAGGTGGCTGTGGAGTTTTTATTACGTGTTAAGGGAGAATGTGGGGGGGGGAGAAAGTCATTTTGGAAAACGTGTTAGGCTTGGAAAAACTCCTGCTGGGAGCTCTGCTCAAATTCAAGGCTGAACCCCAGTAAAGTCTGGGGAGAGAAAGCCCCAGGGTGCATAACTATTAACCCAGATTCCAGCCTTTTTAAAAAATTAAAGCTGTAGGTCCCAGCTCCTCACCACAGCAGCTTTTCTGACCCTATTTCCTCCCCAAATATAGAGTTCTGTAAGGTCTTGAGCTCAAAAACCCAGCGAACATGACACAGCAGCAGGTCATGCAACAAACCCAGGGGTCCCCTTTTCTAATCCCCTCCTCCACTAATAAACACCTCCTGCCCCTCGAGGAGAAATTTAGCAGAAGACAGGAAAAATTTGCTGATCCTAATCCCTTTGACTCCCATAAACCCCTCCTTATGTTTGGATATTATTAGCACCTGTTTCTAATCCATTAGCGAAAGGTTTTACACTTAACAGTGAAATTACCAAGGCTGTTGGGTCTCACTCAGAAAAACGGAGTGTGGTACAACTGGGATTACTTTGGGCAAACCACTTACTCCCTGCTCCCAGAGAAATACGAGCCAGCACCTCATTTCCAGGCGATGTTTAACCTCCTCCTGTGTTTTCCTCCCCTGAACAGGGCCTTGCTTTCTCTCTATGGAGTTATTTTCCATGCAGTGAAAGGATCTCAGTCCCAGCCTCCTTGAGGTGTTCATCAGGAGGTAACTGTGCTGCCCAGGAGAACAGAACGAGCCTAGGACCTCCCTTTCTCAGTTACCAGTTTCTGCTCTCTACCAAAATAATTTCCAGAGAAAATGAAATTCTTATTGTGCGTATGGCGACGCATCAGAATTGTACAATTTTAGGCACTTTAAGACTGCTTTACTCAGATGATCCCAATGGTGAATGAACAGCTTCCAGGGGGTCTAAAAGCCTGGGTGTTACCAAGACTGTCCTGATCTAGTTGAAGATGTGCCTGTTTATTGCAGGGGGTTGGACTGGATGAACTTTAAAAGTCCCTTCCAACCCAAACCATTCTATGGTTCTGTTCTGCAGGACTGCATGAGGGGAGTCAAGAAACCTCTGAAATGCAGCTGCAGACAGATTCCCCTTTGCCATTGAGACTGAAGTTATTTCTTTGCCAAATCTCTCCTCTTTCCTCACCGAACACACATCCTGCTTCAGCCTTGCAGGGTCACTTGAGAAAGCTCTTCACTTGCTCCTGAAATTTATAAAAATAGAAACACCTGAAAACCAAATAAGCCTGAAAACTGTGTGTTGTCTGGAAATGCAGCTGTAGAAATGCATTAAGCTACAAGGGTCAGTGAAAGAAGGGTGATTGGGCACTGGAACAGCTCCCCAGGCAATGGTCACAGCCCCAAGGCTGCCAGAGCTCCAGGAGTCAGGGTTGCACAGTCTCAGGGATGCACAGGTCGGATTGTTGGGGTGTCTGGGCAGGGACAGGAGTTAGAGGCCAAAACCACTGGTCTCAAAACACCGATTGTGTGGAGGTTTGACTGGCAGGACAGCGACATTACCTTGCTCTGGTCCATCACAGATGTAAGACACAGATGTGGGATGCTCGAGCACCTTCCAGACCTCACCTTCTGCATGGGCCCCTCTTTAAAACCAACCCCAGGCTCGCCACAGTGGTCTGAGCAGAACCCTCCATCAGCAACAGCTCTTCTGGGTGAGCCTGAAGGAGAGCTGGAGCTTTGCCAGGCTTGGCTGTGCTCATCTCAGCTGGAGCACAGCCTCTGCCATCTCCTCAGAGCTCCATCTCTTGGTGCTGGGACACGAGCAGCAGATGCACAGGGTGACATCCCTGCCCTGGCCACGCTCTCAGTGTGGTGGGCTCTGGGATCAGGGTCTCACGTTGCTGTTGGGAGCCAGCTGAGCCTTGGTGGGCTGAGGATGAATCTCTGGCCTTGCCACAGTTGCACCTGCAGTGGGTAATGCAGTTTCAGAAGTGCGTTTTTTCGCCCTCCAAGGTGCAGCAGATGCAAGGAGTGCTGGGTGTGCTGCACAACACAAGCACAGGAGATGAGGGACCTTCTGTCCTAATCCCCTTGGACCCAAAATCAGTCTAAGGGAGAAGTAACTGCCTTATATGCTGAGGCATTAATGGATTAGCCCTAAGAGCATCAGGGACTTGATTAACGATGCAATCTCCACAACCCGCCCACCATGTCACCAGCCTTTAAAGGGCTCCATCCTCACCTGGTCCTTGTGCCTTCCAGCACTCATTCCTCATCTTGTAGAGTCATGGAATGGTTTGGGTTGGAAGGGATCTTAAAGTTCATCTCATTCCAAACCCCTGCCATGGGCAGGGACACCTTCCTCTATCCCAGGTTGCTCCAGGTTGATTCCAGGGATCCAGGCGCAGCCACAGCTTCTCTGGGAAACCTGTGCCAGAGCCTCCCCACCCTCACTGGGATACTCCTTCCCAGTATCCCATCTAACCCTGCCCTCTGGCAGTTTGAAGCCATTCCCCCTTGTCCTGTCACTCCATGCTCTTGTAAAAATTCCCTCTCCATCCTTCCTGTAGGCCCCCTTCAGGTACTGGAAGGCCTCAATTAGGTCACCCCTAATCTGCAGCTACACCCAAATACAGCCACGTGCCAGCTTGGTATCTCCTCTCCTCTCCTCAGGTGATACAATTTCCCAGCAGGAATCAGCTGCTTTGGCTGATTCCTGTAGCCACGACACAACACTTCCACGTTGAGGCCTTGCCTCCAGTCAGAAGCAAATTTCTGAAAAGCAGAACTTTTCATGGCTAGTTTTTTCCGCAATTTCAGCTACATCAGCCTGCATTCATCTAACCGAGCTGTAGGTATTTACAGAGTAGATGGAGATCTTCCTTAGGGAAGATATTTGCTGGGAAAAACTCAGGCCATGCAGAGGAGGTGGAGGTGGAAGACATCATATGTGGAAATCTCTGTATTCTGAGGAATGATGCAACTTCCTTAAATCTTGAACTGAAGATCTGGCCTGTCATGTCAGCACATGGGGAAACCTCTCCCACTCACCCAGGAACTGCTTGTCTGAAAGCTTTAACCTCCAGAATACGGTGATGGAAATGATGAGCAGGAAGTCTAAAACTCTGGTGCTCTCCTGGCTGTGCCACAGACTGGGAATGCTTTAGCAAATCCTCTGAAACTGGGACACAAACTCTTATTTCATCCCACCTGATCAGCAGCCGTGGTTAACCAGAGGATGCAGGAGTAGAAGACACCTTTGGGGAATGCTGGAGCACATCCTGTGTTGTCTGGGATTGTCACACAAATGACCACAGGATGCTGGGAAGGGAGAGGTGGGTAATAATCTCAGAATTCAGATAAAACCACTACATATTGTTTGGTTTAGAGAGGATGGATGATGACAACCAGGATTTGTCTGCTCCAGCATTTTCATACCTCAGTTTTTAGGATGCAATACTGATACGGGACAGGAGGGTGACATCTCTACCAATCAGTGCTTGGAGTAATTTTCTCATCCTGAGGACAATTGTCAGGGCTGGCAATGTCCACAGTATTAAACTTCCTCCACAACGAGGTGAATGCTTCCTGTCTGGAATCAGGGATGGGCTTTGGTACCAGTTTGGGCCAGACCTGGGACTGAGGTCAGACAGCTTTTACAGACCAGTTAACCCAATGCCTGTCCCCGACCGTTCTTCTCAGCATCATCTCTTTGCTGGATTCAGAGAGTAGAAGGAGTTGGAGACTAAAGGAAAGCCAGGAACATGATGGAGAGGGTGGAGAACCTTGAGGAAAAGGAAATCTGACTCTGGTCAGGCTCTCAAGTGCCAGAGGGGATGTGAATCAGGGCAGAAGTGCTTCCCCAGGAAAATGACACCCTGTGCAAGCTGGAGGTTCCCTCCCTACCCACCACCCAACTCTGGTCCTCTTGGAAAAGCTTTCAGGGGATGAGATTTAGAGATTTAACCACAACTGTGGGACTTGACACTTCAGGGAAACTGGCCTGGATTTCTCCTGGCGCTGCTGAAAAGAGAAATGCCTTAAAACTCCCAAACATGACAATGTTACAGGATGTACTATGTGTCCTTTTGGGATTCAAAACCCACCCTCTGACCTACTTCACTCTGCTCTTCCCAGGCACTCTCTCCTTTTTTTTTTTCCTCCCTTTCACTTTTCTTTCGCCTTCAGGAATGAATTCAGTTTCTTTTTCCCTGGAAATAGCCAATAGTGGCAGTGAATAATTTTCTAATGGGGCTCCAGATCTTTGCTCTCTCTTCCCAAAAGCTTCTTGCAGAGACTGAAGACCCCTCCCAAGCACAAAAGGTGCCCACTGCAACCAGATTTAGGATCTTCAGTGCTGTCCTCTACAACAGCAGTGAGGAAGATGAAAGAGCTCCTCAAGGAAATGGAGGACTGACCTTGTGTGGTCCAGCATGAGCTGTTTGCCCCTTGTGCCTCCTGAGGTGAGGGGAAGTGGGGAGAGCAGAGGGGGAAGATGCCTCCAGAGATGTTTTACATGAAGAGTGTGGGGTGTTTAGCTCAAAATCCAGGCCACAGCAGATGGATGACCATGGGAGCTGGGTTGAAACTAGGTGGTCTTGAGGCTTCTTTCCAACCCAGAACCACAGAATTAACCAGGCTGATAAACACCTTTGAGATCATTGAGTTCCACCTGTGACCAAACACCGCCTTGTCAACCAGACCATGGCACTGAGTGCCACGTCCCGTCTTTTCTTAAGAACCTCCAGGGATGGAGACTCCACCACCTCCCTGGGCAGCCCATTCCAATGCCCAATCACCCTTTCCATGAAGAAATTCTTCCTAATGTCCAACTTAAACCTCCCCTGGTGCAGTTTAAGTCAGTGTCCTCTTGTCCTAACCCCAAACCATTCTATGTTGTTTCGGAGAGGAACTGTAAATACAGGCAGAAAAGTCCGTGGCAGGCTGAGCGTGGCCCCAGGCTGGGATAAGCCCAGGAGCGAAGGGTTTGTTGGAGCTGTGGTTGCTGGGGACACCAGGAGCAGTCATGCTCTGGGTGAAGTGTCTGGGAGCACAGCCCGGCAGAACGAGTCTGGTGGGGTTGCTGGTGTGCTCGCACCGCTGCGACTGGTATGAAATCCTGCCCTCACCCCGCCTCCCAGTGAGCTGTGAAGAGCTTCCCTGTGTTGTAATAGGGATGACAACATCCATCTGTGCCCTGCCAAGCGGGATCTGAGTGTGGCAGGGAAAACATCCCTGTGGTGCTGAGCTGGAGGGGTCCTGCCCACGGCCCCTGCGCACCTCTGAGTACCCGTGGTTTGTGCAAGGGGCTCTGCTCAACACATACACGCTTCCCAGACAGAGCTGTGTGAGGATTTGCTCCTGGGTAAAACTGGCTCTTTAGCTTCAGCATTGTGGCTTTGCACTCAGGTCTTGGGTTTTATCCAGACCCTTTCCTTGTCCCAGCCTTTGTCCCAGCCTTTTCAGAGTACATTCACACCACGTCAGAAGTGAAAAGTTAAATAAAAACCCTGAGACTTCAGTCCCCTGTATGGCAGTAAAAAATATTGCTACTGGTTTTACTTGTATCTTATATTACTTTGGACTTATAAATGTTCTTGGGCATCAGGTCTGGATGCGGATTCTCCATCACACTGGCATTGAACTGATCAGGTTAAAGTTGAAGGAGCTACTGTGGCTTTACACCATTAAAATAAATCCAGAATTCAACCCTCTCTTGATGCTGATTATTACACTCATGTTGGGCACCACAGTCTGGCCAGTGGAGAGAAACTGTCTCTGCTGGGTGGATTTTGCAGAAGCCTGGCTATGCCATTGCTGCAAATCCCAGTGCAGATGGATTCTTCCCAGAGAACAAACTTGCCTTTGCATTCTTCTTCTTCCAAACCCCCTGTCTCGATCTGCTGAGCCTCCACCCCTGGTGCTGTAGGAATTGTCAACACCTTGCCCAGCGCTGACTCTCCGCTGAAGTGGTCCCAACTCTTTAACGAGAGGTGGGATGGTTTTTGATGGAGCATACTGTCCTCACTCCCAGTAGTGGAGCCCCCTGAGGATCATCAGGAATGCACTGGTAATTTTAAGGAATGAATTAGCCCTGAAGCGTGTCTATGCCCGTGCATGGATAACCTGAATGCTGACTTGAATCACTGGGAACTTTGACTGCCTCCAAACCCGGTGTCAAATCAATGGCAGGGTTTCAGCATGACCTTGCACCACTCTCAGGAGCAAATCCCAGGTGTGGATCAGGAGTCAGCACAGGTCCACCCTGTTTTGAAGGTTGAACTTGACAGGATGGACATGTCCAAACCATATCAGGTGGATGAAGTCCCAGAGAATGGAAAAGGCACTGTTTGATTTATAGACATTGCAATATAGGTTTTTTATGTTGCCTCTGTTGCTTGTGGCTTTGTTGAATATCTTAGGCACAGACAGATAAGAGTGTCCTGAGGGCTTCCCCCTGCAAGAGCCTCAGTTTCCTTGTGTTAATGGCTTCAGACTGAACCCACTCAGTCCTTCAGTGCTTTGAAGTATCTGCATTGTTAGGGCCATTTAAAATCATCATCAGCTGGATTCTTTCTCTCCTGCACTCGCTGCCAAGAAATAATCCCAAGTTAACACTTCCCCCATTTGCCTGTGAGATAACAGAGCAGCTTCACAGCACGGGGTGTGCCCCGTGTGCCCCGGCTCTCTGTGGTGATGGGGACATCACCTCTGACTGTGGAGCCTGGTGGGAGCTTCCTTAGAGCTTCCCTCAGCTCCAGGGTTGGGCAGGACACTGCAGCTGGAGCCTTGTCCAGGCTCCCCACAGAACCACGGAGCAGTGAGGATCAGAAGGAACCTCAGGAGGTCTCTGGTCCAAAACCCAATTCAAAGTTAGATGCAAATTCAAAGTTTTATTGCTTGGGGTCATACTCAGCAATATTTTATCTCCAAGGATGGAGACCCCCTCAGCATCTCTGGGTCACGCCTCCCAATTTTTATTCTCTTCATGGTGGATTTCCGCCACCTTCAATCCCCTAAAGTCTAACTGGGATTTCTGTTCCTGCTATTAAAGTCAATTGTCTCTTTTCCTTTCAATCTGAACACCCAAGAAAAATCTGACTCTGCATTCTCTATACCCTCCCACTGGATAGCTGAAGGCAGCAGTGAGATCCCTCTTTGACATCTCTGGTTATGGCTGAACAAAGCCAGATCCCTCAACCTCTGCTTCCAAATCCTGCTCTTTATTTCCCTAAACATGTCAGTATAAATAAATAAATAAATAAATATAAATACCTGTCTCTTTGTCTCTCTGCCTACCACGGCCGGCACGGGGAGGTGACCCCGGGCGGCGCAGGAGGGCAGATTTCAGACTAGACTTTAAAAGCCGGCTATGCTACCTGTGGTCCTCCTTTTGGCTAGCCGTTGGATCCCTCTAGGGCGTGCAGCACATCCACAAAGGGTTTGGTTTGGACCCTCGGGACCCCAGAAGCAAAGGAAGGCGAAAATCTGAGACGCTGGGAGACCTGGAGATGTTTATTCCTTCGTCCCGCGCAGCCGTCTGCCTGGGGAATCTCGGTTCTCCCGGGTCCCGGGGACTGGGGGGCGGGGCTTACAGCAACAGCCAATGGGGAGGGAGAGAACCCGGGGCTAACCTGATACCTTTGGCACGGCGGGGGGGAAGGGAGACTGATATACATTTGTATAGGGATATCATAAACCCGAGGGGAACTGGGGAGAAACAATACATATTTGTATACAGATACCATACACCGGGGGGGTTCTCTCAGGCGCAGGTCTGTCCCCCCAAACCCTGGGCTGGCAGGTCTGCCAGGACACCCCAACAAATACCCTGACCTCCTGTCTGACTCTCTCCGCTTTGTCAATCCCCTCCTTGTGGAAAAGCTCAGAACTGGGAAGTCTCCAACCAGGCACCTTATTCTGGATGTGTCCAACATGTACCAAAGTCTCCCATAAAAAGGAGAAAAGTTCTCTATGACATTCTGATGTTGTTCTGTTACACCCTATTGCACTCCAGAAGGTGAAAAAAGGATTCTCTCCTCTCGGACTCTTTCACATCCATCCTCTTGGCATTTTGAATTTTTTTCTTACTTGAATTGATGCAGGTAAGGCAGGAATTAGATCCAAGCTAAGAGAAAGGTGAGGATGATCCCTTTTCCCTTTGTGCCTCCATGGAGACTGAAAAGGGAACAAGTGATGAGAGGAGCCAGTGAAGCTCCATCAATCAATTAAAAAGATTTTTACAGAACGGTTGGGTGAGAAAACATCTCCTGCACTGAATGGAGAGAAAAGAGGGAATGGTGCTACAGCACCACGGAATTCTGCACAATATCCTGGTTTTCTTCCCACCTCACCCACCTTTGGGAGGTGGTCCATGTGCATGGCATGGCTAAAGAGAGATACCCGGGGGTTGTGCTGATGCTGGATTAAACCTTTGCCCACTGGGGCTTTTAGGGCACCTCTGAAATAAAATTAAGATGCCACTAATTTATAACTCGACACAGAGTTGGTTCCTGCCCCTAAAAAGTGCTGGGACCCTCTAAGCCCTAAGGATCATGCTGGAGGTGCAGAGCAGAGCTGAAGGGAATGTAGCAGCCTGTCCTGGATCAGACCCTGCTCAGGGAAGCCAGATGCGATATTTTGATGCTTACAAAGCTGTTTAATCATAAGATAACACAGGCAGCCTGTTCACACAAATCAGGGTGGGTCCTGTTTGCATAATGTTGATTCCAGAGACAAATTAATCTCACAGACAACTTGTTGCTGCTGCAGATTTTATCCATTCAGCACATTCGATATAGGATCAGCTCTCAGGCTGAGGAAATTGTCACAGGGTAAATTTTGAGAAGGAGGAAAGAGGAAAAGGGAAAAACAGCTGGACTTCACTGTGGTAATTTCTCCTGGGTTGCTGGGTTTAGGTGGAATTTATTCCAGGCTTTATAACCTGAAGGGGATCTTTGCTTCTTGCTGATGTTCCTAATCAGAGGATGCTTAATAATCATTAATCCCTTATTTATTTTGCAAATAATACAAATTCAGTCATGGATCAAACATCCCATGCCCAACCCTCCTCCAGGTGCTTCTTGCCCCACTGATCTCCCAATCCTTACAGAAAAGTGTCCATTCAGTACTTTCCCAGCACCACACAGGATCAGGGCACCAATTCTCAAGCATTCCCTTTGAAATAAAAATCTATTCAGGACATCCACCGCTTCTTCACAAATTAATTAAATTTTAATTAAACGTCACTAAGAAATTACATCTCCCGTTGCAGCCAGCTGGGTCAGGAAGGGCCATGGGGCATTCTGACGGAGCTGCAGCTTTTCTCAGCTTTCCAAGGGGAGGGATCTGTGCTGATTCATTCATAATCAGCCCACTGATTAATGCATGAGATGCTAATGACAGTCCAAAGTCCTGCAGAGGAGCCAGGATGTACTTCCACGACTCCTTTCTTTTTGAGACAAGGTGGGAAGATGGCAATTAAAAAAAAAACCAACTCATTTCAGTTCAAGAAACCAGGATGGAAAGCACAGCCTTGAGGACTTTGTGAGTTCCTGAAGAATTTCTGGAGGTGCATTTTTTGGGGGGGGAATATTTCAGAAACTGCCTTCTGGGCTCTCACTCTGGTACTGCACTTCCTCTCCTGTAGCAGAAGTATTAGCACTTGAAAATAAATCCTGAGGCAGCTCTTGCTCTCACCCATCCCCCACAAACACAGGGACCAGTGGAGGGGGCAATGGGGGATGCAGGGTCCTGGGAGTGAGAGAAGCTCTGGGGGGGTCAGGAGCATTGAAAATTGGGAGTTGGAGGGCTCATTTTCTCAGATATTCCCTCTGCAAGCCTAGAAATTGTCGCTGGTTAGAAGGGTTTTTAACAGCAATCCTGAGGTTAATGGCTGTAACCGCAGTGCATGGCTTTGATTACGTGGGGATTTTAAGCCACCCTAAATTATTTCATATTCAGAGAGCACAAAGGCTCTTCCTGCTTTGCTCCACTGAGGGAAATCTCCAGTGGGAGGCTGGAGGAGCAAAGTCAGCAGGAGCACAAGGATCTCCAAGCTTCCAGCAGCCAAGGTTTAGATGAACTTGGAGGAAAAAGCAAATGACTGAGTGGTAGAAATAGAACATTTCTGGTTCATTCGCTGATCTGGATTGTCTTTCTGCAAAGAAGAGGCAGGATGATCAGTCTCTGGGATAAGGCTCATTAAACGGTGTCCAGCTCTGGGATCCTCAGCACAGGCGAGACATGGACCTGCTGGAGTGAATCCAGAGGAGACCACGGAGATGCTCCAAGAGCTGGAGCCCCTCTGCTCTGGAGCCAGGCTGGGAGAGCTGGGGGTGCTCACCTGGAGAAGAGAAGGCTCCAGGGAGACCTCAGAGCCCCTTCCAGTGCCTGAAGGGGCTCCAGGAGAGCTGGAGAGTGCGCAGGGCGGGCCTGGCCCCAAGTAGTATCGGTGTGGGAACAGCGGCCGCGCCAGGGAAAAGCCCCGGCCCTGGACCGGACCCGTGGGGCGGGCCCAGCCCGGGAACCGTGCGACCCAGCCTGTCCCAGGTGGTATTGGCACGGGGCGCGGAGCTGTGGCTCCAACCAAAAAGATGCCATCTTATCAGACCCAGCAGAAAAGAGAAGGCGACAAGCTACAAAAGCAGCCACTGTGTGAGAACTCAGCCGGCACCGATCTCCAAAGTCAACACCAACCAGCCGCCTCATCATTTTAAATTTAACTATTTTGCATTGTTTTACCATTTTTTCTGTTGTATAAAAATTATGCCCTTCCCTTTTCAGTTTAATATGAAAGGGGGAGACGTGGTGGTCTGTTTACCCACTGCTTTTCTTATCCCATATTGTTCCCCCCTGCTTTCCCTCGCCCCTAGCCCTGGGCTCTCCCTCCGGTTCTCCCTACTGGTTCCTGTACCCCAACTCTGCCCATGTACGGCCCCTGCGATCTGAGAAAACCCCCCTGCTCCCGGATCACGGGTCTCTCTGCCTCTGGGGATCGCCGGGACAAGATGTGACCATTAAAGGTCCTCGGAAGCCGCCATGAGGGTCCCTTCTCTGCCTCCTGTGCCGTCACTGTGTTGTAGAGCTGACAGCCAGCTGGAGCAAGAGTGCGGGGCCGTCCGAAAAGGACTACGGCAGGACGAAATGGTCGCTCTGCCCTAAGCAGCCCCGTTGAGCCCTCTGGGAAAGCTGCAGCTTGCTAAACCAAACCTAGCACTGCAACAGGAGAGGGACTTGGGACAAGGGATGGAGGGACAGGACACAGGGAATGGCTTCCCACTGCCAGAGGGCAGGGTTAGATGGAATATTGGGAAGAAAGGCGGTTTAGATTGGATATTAGGAAAAGTGTGTTCCCTGAGAGGGTTGTCAAGCCCTGGCACGACTGCCAGGCTCTTCATGTGTTGTTGGGATTCACTGAACTGCAGGAAACATCCTGGGGCTGGGCAAATCCAAGCTCTTGCTTCCCTCAACACCTTCTGGAGAATGAAACTGAAGAACAGAATAAGGACGAAGGCTGCTTTTAAGAAGGACAGGTTGTTTTATTTTAAAACAGCTGCAAAAATGCCCTGACCATATCTGGAGGTTCTCAGCCCTCCTCTTGGACTAGAGGCAAATTGAATTAGCTGAGTCCTGGATTTTTTGGTTATTCTTCCAGCAAACTGGGAAGTCCCAAGGCACCAGTGCTGAAGCACTGTTGTCCCCTCTGAAAGAGAGCAAAGGCATTGGAATGGTTTTTGTTTTTTGCAATCCAGCACCAACCCCAGGGATTCCTGTGCAGATTTTGGGAGTTTGCACTGCTTAGGGTGATTCCCAGTGGGCAGTGTAGGTGTTCCATCCCAAAATCTTTAATACTGTGTTTATTTGGGCAGGGAATAGTCATAGTAAAATCATAGAATCATAAAAGGGTTTGGGTTGGAAGAAACCATGAAGACCACGGGCAGGGACACCTTCCCCTAGAATATTCAGACAACTAATGGAGCTAAAATTCTGAGTTCCTTAATTTAGGTGGGATAAAGAGCACCCTGCAATTTATTCTGTGCTCACAGAATCCATAGAATCCTTAAGGTTGGAACAGACCTCTATGATCGTGATCCTCAGACAGATGCTGAGGTTTATCCTGCCATTTTCACTACAAGGGAATTTACCGATGCTGTGCACAAATCAGAAGCAGGGGGAGGATCTCTGGCCTTCAGTTACCCAGAAATAACACTGCTCCTTGTCTGCTGGGAGATGTGTTCAAAGCTGCAGGACTTGGGGACTTCAACCCTGCAAGTTTTTTCCTGTATAATTGCACAAAGGATGTGCAATTTTTACTCATGAACTCCACTTTTACTCATGAACCTATAATTGCAAAAGGTTGGAGAGTGGTAGCCAGGCACTTTGCACAACAATAACCTGTTCCTCTTCATCCCACAGGATACCTGAAAGATTTTTCATGCCTAGGCAGGATGAGGCGTACCCAGTCAATTCCTGGTCTCACCCCCTAACCCCATTCCTGGGACATGACTCATTTTTGGACATCCAGCCCAAAGAAAGTCCAGGAATGAGCCTCCAAGTGAAATCAGTGGGCTTCAGGCTCCTCCATCCTCCTGTAATTAAGCTGTCTCAGATATTCCCCACCAAAAAGGCATTGAGGGAATGCTGGGCTTAATCACCATGTCAGTTTATCCAACACTTCCCCAGTGGGCTGGGCTGGGCTGGGCTGGGCTTTTGCCAGGTTTTGCCATTGGGTCTTCCTTCCCAGACAAATGTTTCCACGCTAACAGCCTCATCTCCCAAGGCTCAGCCTGTTCCTGCAGACCTCTCTCCCTAAAGACACCGAGCTCTCTCCAGCTCGTCCGTGTCACCTCGGAGGAAAGCAACAACAGCGTGTGTTCACTTTGGGATCTTGCAGGGAATAATGGATATTCCCAGGTCCCTTAAGAGAGGAATTATCATCCCAGTACTGCTGACAGGTTAGACAGAGCTCACTGGGGTTAAGGGACCTGGCAAAGGGGGTGGAATGATTCAGTGGCAGGAGCAAAATCATGTAAATGCAGAGCTCTGGTTCCATTCCTAATTATTCTCTTCCATTAACATAATGCAGACCGCAGAGTTAGGAAGCAGATCCCTGTTTCCCTTCAGCCTCCAAACATATTTTTTACGAATATTTCCTAATTCTATAAATGTCTTTATCCAATTTGACTGAAGGGACATACAAAATCAGCAAGAAACAACTGGACAATCCAAGCTGTTCTCCCAGTTTAGGTTCTCATCATTCTTTCCTCAACAAAAACAAAATTTGCCTTTCTGAAAAAAAAATTTCTTAGTAAATCTTTCTTTTTTTTAGAGGGAAAATTGTCTTCTCTACTTCGGTTTTATCTTTGTTTAATTGAGAATAGTAATCTATCAATTTTATTGAAAAATCTGTTATTTTTAGTCACAGTTGTTCACCTGAATGTAGCTAATATTGAAGTAGAAAGGGTTCAATTTACAGAATCACAGAATCACTGGGTTGAAAGGGATCTTCAAAGATCCCCTACTCTGAAGTCTAAAACTAAATAGGTCTTCAAACTGGTAGAATCTGATGAGGAGGAAGAAGCTTAACCTGACCAAGAAGCTGCTAAGTACAGCTAATGGAAAGGAGTAAGTACAGAACATGAAAAAAAAGAAAAAAAAGATTTTTCTAGTTTCTCTGGATGTTTTGGGGGAGTTTGGATATTGCTATGAAAAAACATTAAAAAAATATACATCTTGTCATTTTAAAAAAATCAAACAATCTCACTCTGATTGGTCGCTCATCACTTTTATTTTTCTTTTCAATAAGAAAAACTTGAAAAGTTGCATAAAATGCACTTTCTTTGTAAGTGTGCTTAAGGGAAACAAAGCTAAACTCAGAGTTTTCTTCTTTAAGTTACTGGATATTTTTTTTTCCTTAGAAGGATGTTTTCTGCAAGGAAATCATCAATGGAAAATGTTTGACCAGCTGTACCCTTATCTGCAGATCTGGAAGCACAGGCAATACATGGAAATCCCCACCTCACTCGAAGTTTCAAGGAGGTGACTGGTTTTTGTGCTCGTGCCTCTTTCGATGTGAATAAGTGCTCCAGAACTCGCTTTGTTTGCTATCCATCCACTCCAGCCCAAGGAAAAACACAGGGAAATTTCACCTTGTGCAGGAACCCGGCGCAGGGACCTGTGGAGTCCACACCGGGTCGGTTTTGTGCAGTCCCCCAAACAAGGCCCCGGTTTTGGCTCCTTCTGGAGTCTTCAGGGAATTTAAATCTGGAGATTAACTTGCAGCTTGCAGGAAATAACAGAGACAACCTGGATATGTCTCGATGTGGACTGGACGTCGCTCATTTGCACTCCTGGCTTGGGTTTGAGTCTGCTGGAGTGAGCCCAAATGATCCTGGCCATGGGTCAGGAGTCAGCGCGGCCCAAGGACCATTCCTGGTGGTTGCTCAGATGCAGCCGCCTTGCCCTGGAGAGAGTCCGACTGTAAGGGCTGGACCAGGCCAACTGGCCATCAAGGCAGAGGATGGGCACAGGTTCATGTGAGAAGCTCTGGCTGCCCCATCCCTGGAAGTGTCCACGGCCAGGTTGGATGGGGCTTGGAGAAACCTGGTCCAGTGGAAGGTGTCCCTGCCCATGGCAGGGTGTTGGAATGGGGTGATCCCTAAGGATCCCTAAGGTCCCTTCCAACCCTAACCCCTCTAAGACTTGTCATTGATAGAAAGAGTTTTGTTTGCCATCCATTCCAAGTTTGGAATTCCTTTGTTCCTCTGGTTTTTTGCTGAGTTTTGATTGTGGAAACTGATCTGAGGGCAACTTCTAATTCCTGACCTCTCTATCTCCTGTCCATTCCTACAAAGGGACTGTAGTGCAAAATCTCCCAGGTCCTCCAGGGGAACAGCAGAAAGAGTTAAAATTGCTCAGCCTGGAGAAGAGAAGGCTCTGGAGAATCTTCTTCCAGGAGAACAGCACTCCGCAGGAGTGGCAGGAACAGAATATCTGTTCAGTTTGGCTCTTCTTCCTACAGTCTGGACTGGATTTCCACCTCTGGATTTCCACCTCTGGACTGCATTTCCACCTCTGGCTTGATTTCATACCCCAGCCACGAAGTGTTGATACCACTTTGGGAAAAAAAAGACACCCCAAAAGCCCAGACGCACACACACACATACACACACACACAGACCTGCTTGGGCTTGCACTGCAGGTTCTCCGCCCGGGAGCAAATCACTTGGGAAATTTAATTAAAGTTTAATGAGGCACTTTGATTGCTGGGCCGTATGCCTGCTGGAATTAATGTACAATGAAGGGGCGTCTCGTCACGCTGCTGGCAAGAGCTGGCAATAGCTGGCAAGTTCATGTAGAGCAGAGCATGTCATCCTAAATCACCTTTTGAACCCAGGAAGGCAGCAGGGAAGAGCAACCAGGAAGCTCTGATGGATCATTTAGTACAGCAGGTCCTTTGCATGGGAGTCCCATACCTTGGAGAAATTCTGTCAGAGCGGCTTTTGGGACTTTTCAGGAGGCTGGGTGATGGAAGGCAGGCAGGGTGGGGTGGGGGATATGGCTTGAGGGTTTCCTTCTCTTCTTTCCCTGGAGTAGGCAGGAGCCTGGCTTAGAGGGAGCTCTGGCATGGGAGATCCTGGGAGAGTTGGGACCTCCATGGATCCTCTGTGGGACCATGGTGCAGAGATACCCAACCTGTTCATTGCTAGTGGAGATGTGGGTTCTGTTTTGAGTGAAGGGCCTGCAGGCCACCAGGGAAAGGCATTCTGGAATGCCGTGCTGGTTTGGAGAGGGACAGTCAACCTCAGGAGAGTCCCACCTCCTTCTGCCTCAAAGCAAGGCCTCCATCTAGGAAATGATCTGTCACAGATCCCATATGGGACGTCCAGAGGTCCCTTAGAGCCTCAGCATTTCTGTGAAAATCACAGAATCATGGAATATCCTGATTTGGAAGGGACACAAAAGGATCATGAGTCCTGCACAGACACCCCAACAATCCCACCTTGTGCATCCCTGAGAGCATTGTCCAAATGCTCCTGGAGCTCTGGCAGCCTTGGGGCCGTGACCATTCCCTGGGGAGCTGTTCAGTGCCCAAACACCGCTGGAGGAAGAACCTCTTCCCAATATCCACCCTAAAAGAACACAAGGGACATGCACTCTGCTGAGAGTTCCACCAGACTGTGCTGAGAGCTGTGGAATAGGAGACCAAGGGATGCTGCTTTCTCCAAGCCATATGCCCTATGTCCTCTGCGTGCGCACACACACTCACGTATAAAATCATAAAATCATGGAATCTGAGAATGGTTTGGGTTGGAAGAGACCTTAAAACTCATCTCATTCCACCCCCTACCATGGGCAGGGACACCTTCCACTAGACCAGGTTTTTTCCTTACATTTAATCTAAATCTACCCTCTTTTAGTTTAAAACAATTACACTTTATCCTATCCTGGCAGGCCTTGCTAAAAAGTTTGAACCCGTTTTTCTTATATATATACATATATATGCAACCCTTATACATATATATGTATGTCATATTTCCTGTATGTGTATATTTATATATATTTATTTATATTTGTACTTGTATTTGTATTTTTATTTATAGTTATAGTTATAATTTATATTTATATTTATATTTATATTTATGTTTATGTTTATAGT
>VZTI01005531.1:154189-219146 GCA_013397865.1 Struthidea cinerea
TCTCCCCCTCTCCTGCAGCACCCAGCATTCTGATGGCATTAGTAAGGAGGGTTTCATTCTGCACCCTGCCTAAAATGCTGGTCAAACCTGTCCTGTCGGAAGCTCCCACGTTACATAAAGGAGGCTGGGGCCATGTGAAAATGCCACTTCTTAATTGCCACCGGATCGGGGTAATTAGTCTGGAAAAACCTCGGGATTACCTATTTTTCTTTTTTGTGTGTGTGTGTGTGTGCTCACCTTCCCCGCTCTGCTGCGAGGCTTCACCTGTATCTGGGGCACAGGAAGCAGCAGAGCTCTCCCAGGGCTTTGGGAACAGGGAAATTACGGCGAAAAGCCGCGAGCGAAAATAGACGGAGCAGACAAAGGGGGGAAGAAAGCTTTGTTCTCCCCCATTTTCACGGATGGGGAACAGTGGCAACAACTCCCATGGGCCAGGCAGAAAATGAGTGGCTGAACCCTGTATGGAACGACCATCTCTTCAAAAATATCCCTCCTCTTTTTTTTTTTTTTTTTTGGGTGGATCCGACATCTGGAATTTTACTCCTGCGAAGGGAGGGTTTCTTTTCACCCCCCACACCCCCACCCCACCAACCTTCAGGGACATTAAAATGTGTGAGAAAGTGCAAAACCTAAATTAGCTCAATATTCACATGTTCCTTAATTATTGATGAAACTCTCGGCTCCCAAGGGAAGTTTTTGCAGAGACAGCTGGGGGTTCCCAGCAGAAATTTCCCTCGGTGCTGCAGTTCCCAGCTCTGCCCACTGCCCATCCTCCCTGATTCCAGCAGGTTTTCCCCAGGGATTGATACCTGGACCATTTATTTTCCAGGGAAAAAAACCCAGAGCTTTCCCATTATACAAAAAAATGCAGACACCCCCCCACCACCACCCCCAAAATTCTAAATTTTTCAGCATAGTGCTAAGTGCTGAATATTTCTGCTCTTACTACTTTTAAAAAGCAGTTTTAAGGTTACAAAAATATGTATTTTAGTGCCTTTAGGGTAAAAGGAATCAGGAAGAGTTTCTCTCTTACACCTTTATGTTTATAAAGATGGATTAAGATTAAAAAAAAAAAATCTTTGAGCGATTCAGAAGCAGATTCTGACTTGCTGAGAAATGGAGCTTCAATTTGTTTTACAACAACATTCCCACATCGGCCACCAGAAAAGTGTGTGTTTGTACTGCATTTCCCAGTCCCACATCCCTAAAAATTTGCTGATCCAAGAAAAAATTGGTTTATCCCTGGATGGAACAGGTACAGAGACAAAAGCCTTGGTTATTGTCCCAAGGTCTCTGAGCTCGGATCCTTCCTGGGGGCTCCTGCCCAGGAATGAGGAGGAATTAGGCAAAGGATGGCTTTGGATGCCCACAATCCTCACGCTGTATCCAACAGGATCCACTATCCCCAGATCTTTTTTCCAGCTAGGCGTGATGCCGGGCAGCGTTTCCAATAGACTTTGTGTGGTTTCCCTCTCGTCTTGGAGCTTCCTTCCTCCCCTCAGTGTTGGCAGGTTCGGAGGTTTCCTGACGTCAATTGTGCCTTTTGAAGGTGGATGCTGCAACAACTTCGGTCTCGAGTGTTTAAACAGGAGAAAATTGGTTAATTACGCTGATGAATGCAGCTAATTGTCCTTGCTGAGAGCTGAGGAGCTGAAGGCAGAGAGCACCAGGGCAGCTGAAAGGAGAGCTGCAGCCATGGACACAATGCTGAGCTGCCCCAAACATTTCACAGAGCCACAGAATAGCTTAGGGTGGAAAATCCCTCAGATATCATCGAGTCCAACCATCCCCCAGCACTGCCAAGGCCACCTCTGACCCACGTCCGCAAGTGCCACATCCACACGGCTTCAAAATCCCTGCAGGGATGGGGATTCCACCACTGCCCTGGGCAGCCCCTTCCAGTTCCTTTCCATGAAGAAATTCCTCCTGATGTCCAACCTGAACCTCCCCAGGCACAGCTTGAGGTTCTGTCCTCTCATCCTGTCCCTGTTCCCTGGGAGCAGAGCCCAACCCCCCCCCGGCTGCCCCCTCCTGTCAGGGAGCTGTGCAGAGCCAGAAGGTCCCCCCTGAGCCTCCTTTTCTCCAGGCTGAGCCCCTTTCCCAGCTCCCTCAGCCGCTCCTGGGGCTCCAGCCCCTTCCCCAGCTCCGTTCCCTTCCCTGGACACGCTCCAGCCCCTTCAATTCACAAAAGTCACAAAGCAGCTGCATCTCAGTGGACTCAAATTCACTTTAGCACAAGCACAGGTGGCTCCGAAATCCTTAACAGTGCCTTGCATTTCTGTTTTAAACAAACCCTGGCAGTAACTGAAGGGCACTGGGGCATGGGTCAGTGGTGGCCGTGGCCGTGCTGAGGCAATGGTTGAACTCGATGGTCTTAGAGGGCTTTTCCAACCTTAATGATTCCGCGATTCTACACTTCTACCTCCCCTTTATGCTGGCTGTGTGTGAAGCACCGGAGCTGGAACAACTTGGGAGGAAACTCAAGGAATGCTGCCTGTTCCACATGGCTGGGGTGCTCCAGGGCCAACTCCCATCCCTGGCTCCAAGGAAAGCTCCACAGGCAGACAAACTCCAAAAGCCCATGAAGCTCACGCAGATTTGGGTCCAGCAATGGTACCAGGACTATTTCTCCATGATCTCTACTTCCCAGGGTACTTTGGTGCCTGCAGGTGTTTACGAGCACAATTCAACCTCCGTGATTGCTGCTCCGACATTGCATTTGCCAATCACATCCTTGGCCGTGGATCCCGCAGCGAATTCCGAGCCTCAAAGCAAAGAACAGCCCTATCCCTGCGAAGAATGGAACAGCTCAGGAGAAACCAGGGTTGGAATGTTCCCAATGCAAAAAGGAAAACTTCCTTCTGTCACTGCTGACCCGGGGTTACCAAAACTGCAAACATTTTAATATCTGTGCTGCGCGTGCCTCGCTCTCCGTTCAGGAGCGACAGCAGAGCGGGGAGTCTCATTTTCCTTGGTGTCCAGGTAATTTCACTGGGAGACACCTCATTCTGTGAGCACAATGGATGAATTTATAACAAAAGGCCTCGGAGTTTAAAAGTCTGATTTTCGCGGAAATGAAACCAAGTCGTTCCTTTGTGCTCACATTCTGCTAATTCCACCATCTGGGCACTGACGTAATTCTTTTTCTTGCGCTTTCTAAAAAAGGCCTTCTTGCCAAACCAGAGTTGGGTTAAAACCGAACTCGAAACCCACTAGAAACAAACAAAAAAATTCATATATATGTAATTTATTACTCCGAAACATGTTCCTCTTGTTCCAATCATCCATTTCACTGGACAGTATCTGGTAAGAAGAGCTTTTCATTGAGTAACGCTGACCACAGACACAGAGCAGAGCAGTTAAATCAATTGCTTCTGTCAAATACAAGCAATTTATGATTTATGATTATTTATTTATTATGATTTTCCCCTCCTACAACCACATGCAGAGCTCGGGGCACATTAAAATCCCACATCTCCCGGGATAAAGCGCCACGTATTTCTCGCAGAAACAGAGAATCTTCCATTGGTAGCTGATACTTCCATCTGAGCCAGATTTAAGTCTTGGGTATCCTGAACTTAAGAGGAGCAACAGCACGAATTTAAAGGTTTATTCCTGGTTTTATTCCTCCTGTAACTGACACTGGAATGTGGCCAAGCACCCACAAGAATCGGCACACGGAAACATGGAAATTCACAGAGGGAACAAACAAACAAGCCCAGCAGTATTTGCAGAAGGAGACCTTATTCCTTGACTAGCACCTTTTTAAACTGAAATCCCAGAGATTTTAAGCTAAAGTTAAGTAAAGTTTAGTTGCTTAAGAGTTAAAAAATAGTAATTGGAAACAATCAGGCTTTTGGATTCTAATAACAAAAATTCCAACTTGTGGTGAGCAAGAAATCAGGAGGGATGCTTCAATGTCATATAAAACATTACTTTGCTGTCTTCTTCCACTGAGAAGACTTTTTTTTCACCTCAAGCATGGAGTTTCCTCCCAGTCTGATAACAGCTGATGGTATTCAGTGGTATTTCATTTAAGGAAGCCAGGGACAAGCAGAATTATGTTGGACAATAATTGTACAGCCTGAAAAGGAGATGCAACAAGGGTTAAAAACCCCTGGCGTGTGAAACCCAGGGAAAGGCATCTTGTTCTCCCATACAAGAAGTGAAACTTCATTTTGCTGCAGTGAACGAGCATGGCCTGAGGGCAGAAAAAAAAAAAAGGTGCTTTGGAAAGCAAGAGATCTTAAAAAAGGAGGAGTTGAGCTGCAACCAAACCATCCATGTGGTCTGGGTGCTGCAGATGGAGCTTCCTCCACTGCACAATAAAGGCAGCTTCAGGAAATTTTTTTCCCTATTAACATCTGCATCTTGACAATGTTCCTCAAACCACGTTAAGCAACTCCACTGAGCTGAGACAATACAAAAATGTACCCATTTTATTCAACAGAGCAGCCAATGGGATGTTTTAGATTTACACTGGTGAAACCCAGCCAGGCCTGAATGAAATGAGCAGCTAATGGATTTGGATTCTGGGTTCTGCCAGGATAACTGGCTGGTTTTCAGCGTTGCGCCGCCAGTTTGCTGTGGCCAAAGAAATATCAGAACAGGACACCAGGAAGGTGAATCCTTCTTCCCACTCCACCGCTTCCAAGCTCACCCATCTCTTCTGACAGCTCTGAGTGATATTAACATCCCAAAATTCCTGCTGAATGTTTCAGATCTCCCACAAAAGTGCTCGTGGCAGTGCCCAGTGCCAGCATTCCTTATTTCCAGGCTTACAATGAGAAACAAGCTCTGGTTTGGTTATAAATCCAAACTGCAAGTTATTAATGCGTGAATGGCAATACCAACGCATCTGACTGTGCTTTTAAAATCTATTGGTCTCGAAATTTCAGGAAAAAACCTTGCTCTATCCAAGGCATCTTTCTGAATTCCAGAGGCACCACTGAAGAGATCCTGAATATTGCCTGGGAATAAAAGATTTGGATATGGTTAATAAATGATATGGTTAATACACAATTCCTTCAGCTTTGGTGCAAAGTTACAAAAGTTTGACAATGGTTTGGAGGCACAGGGAGGTCTTTTTATTTCATCCTTTAGTACTGACACTCAGGAGCAAACCTGTAATCAGAGTAAGCATTTTGGGAAGAAACAACATTCATTTTGCAAGTAAAAAGAGATGAATGTAAAAATTAGACACCACTTTGCAAAAATCAGTGAAGAAACACAGACAGCTTTGCAAACCCCCTCCTGCTTCCAGAAGCAGAGCTGGGCTCTCACAAGTGAAAACAACTTTAATAAAAGGGCAGTACTCGGGCAATTTTTTTTGGTTTTTTGTTATTTTTTTTCCTGGATTGAGAAAAACACAGTCAGTGTGAAGCAGCAGAAAGCCATTCCCTGCCTTTCACAGTCTCAATGTGTTAATCCTCCATGCAGATCCCTTTTGAGTGTGGCACTGAAGCTCCTGTTGGCCCATCACCAAGTTTTCCCTTGGGAGAGCTGGGTTTAGATCCAGTCTGAGCTTAGATTCAGCCTTAGATCCAGTCTGTGGTCCCAGCTGGAGCTGGAGCAGTGTCCAAGCCTGGAGTACAATGTGTTGTCTGCTGCTGTGCTTACACAGAGCCTCCTCTAACACAGACTCACCCCAGACCCCCAGCCTGAGCCTGAAGGGGGTTAAATGTTCTTGCAGTGCTTCTTTTTCTTTCTGGGTGCTCCTTCCCCACACTCCTCTGTCTCCTCTTTCTGCTTTTTGTGCTTCTTCTTACGGCATTTCTTCTGCTTTTCCTCCTGCTCCTCTGCGCTGAGTTCCTCCCCCTCAGACATTCCCACAGAAATCTCTCCACTGCCTGTATTTTCATCACAACTGATGCTTTCTCCTTCGTTCTCTTCATGTTTCCTCTTTTTTTTCCTTCTGTGACATTCATTTAGTGGATCATCCAGTTCTTTTCCATTCAAGCTCCCTGTCTTAGGCTTTTTCCCTGGTTTCTCACAGTCCTCTGTCCTCTCTGCCTCATCATCTCTCTTCTGTTTCTTCTTTTTCTTTTTGACTTTGGTTTCCAGCTCTTCTGAAGGCTCCACAGCTTCGTCAGCTGTCGGGCTGGAATGATCCACCTTTGTTTCTGGTTCCTTCTGGGATCCCTTCAGCTTTGCCATGCGCTTGGCAAAATATTCCTGGACAGTGAGACCACTCTTCACTGTATTGGAACCATCTCCAGGGCTGGAGAGCCAGTTGTTCCCCTCCTTCTCTTCCTGGGAGTCAGGATCACCAGTATCGTCCTGCAAGTGAACAGAGAGGAGCAGGGGTGAGAGTCAGGAATCCTGGCTTTAAACACAATGCTGGTTTTTTGCACACTAATGAGGAAAATACTGAAAAGCAACGTGGCGCTTTGAAAATTAACTGTGAAAGTACAGATTTGGGTGGAAGTGAGGCAGCCCTTAACGTAAAAAATGCTGTAGGGTTTAGGGGCAAGAGGTGGAAGGCTGGAAGGCAGCAAGAGAACACAAACCAAGACAATTTTCAGTTGTTTTGAATTCCTTAGTTTACCTACTCCTGCATGACTCATGTCTCCCACTGTCATACTCAGTGCATTACACCGACTTTACACAAAGCACACTCAACTAGCATGAAAAACGACCCACTGCAATCTATTAGCCCGTGGCACAAAGGAAATCCCATGCCTGGAATAACTCTCCAGCAAAGAACTTGTGATCCAGGGAGCAATCCAGCACTGAGGCACCTCCTCCATCTTATCTGATCTTTGGAAATGTTTGTTTCGGAGCTGCTCTGCTGTCAGGGTGTCCCAGATGTTGTTATTTAAACAGGCTCCATTTGATCACACGTTATCAGATGGCACAAACAACATCACAGGTTACATCTTACACGGTTTCTGCGGACATGAAATGAAGAGCTGCTCGTCTCCAGCTGCAGGCGAAGAGTCTGCTTTCTAGAAAGGAAGTATCAAACTAAAAGCAAACTAGAGCTCTGGAGCTGGGTGTTAGGGATGGCATGAAGAGAATGGACTCTGAGAAAGCAACAAATGCCACAAGATGGAAATGTATAATTTGTTAAATTATCTGAGATTTACAAAATAAACAAACCAGAAAGGCAGCTGAAATTAAGGCTTGTTCACATACATACCAAAGCACTCAAAACAAAGCCTTTGTGGTATAGCCTTTTGCTTGGCAAAAGTCACAAATGACTCTTGGAAATGTCCCAAATTTTCACAGAATCACAGAATCACTGAGGTTGGAAAAGAGCTCCAAGACCATCGAGTCCAACCTGTGACTGATCCCCACCTTGTCACCCAGACCAGAGCACTGAGTGCCACCTCCAGTCCTTCCTGGGACACCTCTGGGGATGGGGACTCCAAACCTCCCCGGGCACCCACTTCCAATACCTGACCACCCTTTCCATGAAGAATTTCCTTCTGATGTCCAACCCGAACCTCCCCTGGCACAGTTTGAGGCCGTTTCCTCTCCTCCTGTCCCTGTTCCCTGGGAGCAGAGCCCGACCTCCCCCGGCTGCCCCCTCCTGTCAGGGAGTTGTGCAGAGCCACAAGGTCCCCCCTGAGCCTCCTTTTCTCCAGGCTGAGCCCCTTTCCCAGCTCCCTCAGCTCATGAACTGTTTTTTAAAGCCTTGTACACGCCACAGGGAACCAGGTACCCCCTCTGGGTGGGAGAAGCTGGGAAGGTGTAGAATCCTCACCAACATCTGCCCTACAACCCCTTTTTGAAGGAAAGGGGATCCACAGGGATTACAGTCAAGAGATAATTCCCAGGTTTTCCATTCATAAACGCACGGGTGGATAAGAGCATCCACTCTGCCCACACACCCTGAGTGAAGGGACTATAAAACCTGCCCAAATCAGAGCAGCCACATTTCACAGCCACTTTCACTGCCATAACCTGATACTCGGGGAAGGCCAGCAGAGAGCTGGGAGATAAAATCCCACTTATCTCAACACTTTATAGTTACTGCATGATGCTGCAGATAAGGGATCTGGCTCTCTTGAGGGCATCGTTAAACTGGCTGGCTGAAGTGGGGTTTATTAGGGTTTGTGAGTAAGGTGTTCCAGGTCTGGCTCCTTATGCATCCATAACCTTTACTCCCATGAGCAGGAATGCAAAAATTGGTGTCATTAGTGATGCATTACGAGTGGTGATTTCCTCATCCTTCTGCTTTCAAGAGAGCTATTCCAGTGGAACGAAAGTAAGGCTGCACTTGAGATTCCAGTGATGTTTGTGTGGGCACTTATCAAAATTAGGGACTTTTCTTGTAGGGATATGTTGTAGTGTTCCTGCAGGGTTATGAAGTAACTGAAACTATTTGACTTCTGGCAAAGAAGCCTGAAAAGGGATGTGGAACACAGGGAAAAACAGGATGTATCCACACACGTCTCCACACAGGTTACATTTGAAAGGGCAGCTGCAGCAGAAGTTTGACAGGACAGAATTCCCAGGACAAATGGGTTGAGCTACATTTATATTAAACCTGTTTTTAATAAGACATAACCCAACAAGCACTGAATCCCCTGGCATCACAGGATCACTCACGTTGGAAAAGAGCTCCAACACTATCAAGTCCAACCCGTGACCGATCCCCACCTTGTCACCAGTCCAGAGCACTGAATGCCACATCCAGGCCTTTCTTGGATACATCCAGGAATGGGGACTCCAAACCTCCCTGGGCAGCTCCTTCCAATGTTTAACAACCCTTTCCAATGGGGAAATTCCTCCTGATGTCCAGCCTGAACCTCCCCAGGCAGAACTTGAAGCCATTCCCTCTCATCCTGTCCCTGTTCCCTGGGAGCAGAGCCCGACCCCCCCTGGCTGCCCCCTCCTGTCAGGGAGCTGTGCAGAGCCACAAGGTCCCCCCTGAGCCTCCTTTTCTCCAGGCTGAGCCCCTTTCCCAGCTCCCTCAGCCGCTCCTGGTGCTCCAGCCCCTTCCCCAGCTCCCGTTCCCTTCCCTGGACACGCTCCAGCCCCTCCAGGTCTCTCCTACTGGGAGGGTCCCAGAGCTGCCCCCAGCACTGGAGGTGCCCCAGCAGTGCCAGCACAGGGGCACAATCACTGCCCTGGCCCTGCTGGCCACACTACTCCTGACACAGCCCAGGTGCCATGGGCCCCTTGCCCACCTGGGCACACCTGGCTCATGTCCAGCCGCTGTCACCAGCACCCCCAGGTCCTTTCCCAGCTTTCCAGCTGCTCTTCCCCAGCCTGGAGCTGCAGGGGTTGGTGTGACCACGTGCCGGACCCAGCACCTGGCCTCGGTAACCCTCACATCGTTGGTCTCAGCCCATCTATCCAGCCTTGGTGCAGAGCAGAAATAGCTGCCCTGCTGAAGCCCAGGCAAGCAGGGTCGTTTTCCTTCCCCCCAGAGCAGGGTTTTGACACCCTGTATTGCAAAGGGACAAAGAGACTCCCAGGTTTTCGGTCAGAACCATTTCCCTCCCCAGCCCGATGTGTAAAACACACTTGGGCCCAGAACACCCGTTACCCCGTGGCCAACCAGGAAAGGATTTTCTCATTGCTTTGGTGACTTCAAGTCCTGACAACTTAATTACTGTAATTGAAGGCAAATATTACTTGAACTCTACACGTTTCTCTTCATGAAGTACATTAGGCATAAAAACAAATGTTCCTTTGGCTAAGCAGAGGAGTTCCAAAGGTATGTACGAGTTTAGAAAATAAGAACCTTGCTCAGAAACTCCTTTATTGATAAGAATTTTAATAACCACGGGCCACTGAGCACGGAACTAACAGGGCATGGAGACAAGCAAAGAGGTGCCAACCCTAGAAAACCTCTTGGTTTAGGAAAAGCTTATGTAAAACCATAAATCACCTGGAAGGGTTGTTAAATGCCAAGGTATTCCTGCTTCCGTGGTGTACCTGTCCCTGTAGCCATGGGAACACTGCTGAACTCTACCCAGGGGTTTTCTCTAACCCCTCACAGTTTATGCAATTCCTCCCCTGCTTGACCCAACACAGAGAAAAATTTCAAAGAAAAAGAAGGCAGGTACCCCTAAAAGTGGATTGTGCTGCTGCAGCTTCTGAAAGACAATTTTCCACCAGATAAAAGACAGAAAGAAATATTCGTGCTCCAGAGAACTGCTGATCAGGTAAAAGGGAAAGAGCAATTGTGCTGTAACTGGAGGGAAACCTGAAGATTGGGCTTTGGAGAAGATGTTTGTCCACACCATGAGTTCCAAAATTGCCCACAAAATCGAGCTGAGGAGATGCAGTTAAAAGGAATTGGGAATAGGGAACTGGTAGGATGGTCCCAAGCAAAAGAGAAGGACTGCTTGAAACATGGTGTTAAATGTGGAATGAGTAAGAGGAAACAATAGGAAAATTCAAGGGGAGGTTGGGAAGTGCACAGGAAGAGATGAAGGTCAATTGCAGTCCCCTGTAAATATCATCTGTTTATGTAATTAGTGAAATGTATGGAAAATAACGTGAAGGACATAAAGCACTCCATGTACCACCGTGTTTTTCTCTGCCTTTCTTCGCGTGCTGATTAAATCATTAAGGGACTACACTAAACTTACAGAGGGAAATCCTGGTTCCCTTGAATCCTGCAGGATCAGGATTGCATCTCTAGGGCATCCCTCTCTCAGAGCACCTTTCAGTTATTTAGTGAAAGGAAAAAACAGGCGATTATGGTCAATTATCAAAGGAATTCACATCAGTGAAAACAGTTTGGCAAGAGCAGAAGCCCAGAGTGGGAAGGATTTTGACACCTCATGAAAAGAAATGAGTTTGAAACCCAACCTGGTCTAGTGGAAGGTGTCCCTGCCCATGGCAGAGGTGGGAATGAGATGAGCTTTAAGGTCCCTTCCAACCCAAACCATTCTGGGATTATTATAATTAATATTCAAAAAGAAGAACTGCACCTGCAGTCTGGAAGGAGAAGTGAGACAGAACCAACCAGCAAAGTAAAGGGTGCTGGCACAGGAGCAACAGAAGCAGCCTGGATTAATTCAGAGAAGTTTCCCTCCTCTTCAGAATGCAAGCATTCCTTTTTTAGCACTTAAAATCTTAAAAGAGGGGAATACAAAAATCTCTTACACCATCTCAGTGTGCTGCATATGAACTACTACTACTTAAGCCCCATAATTACATGTGCCTTTGCTTTGTTGGTAGTAATCCACAACAATTTTATGAAATCTGATTCACAAAAACGACACAAAAGGCAAAGTCCAGAAGGGATGATCCTAAAGGCAGAATAAAGCTAAACTATTTCAGTAGGTTCTCACTTAAATTACAGAAAGTGGGCTGGATGAAGCACATGGAGCCTGAGTTTCATGGAGAACACAGGATCACTCTTAGCTTTAAAATGCAGCCACCCCTCTTCTGCCTTTCTCACCAACTTTCTTGTTGAGAAACTGTAACAAGATTAAAATAATCCTGTTCTGTTTCTGCTGCTTCAGATCCTCACCGAGAGGTTGGTAGGACCCCCGTACAGTGCACAAAACTTGACAGGCAGGAGCTGAGGGCATCCCTGTATCTTTCCATCCCAGGAAGGGCTGCAGATAATTCCTGAAGAGTCACTCTGGAGCTCTGCAGACATCAACGACGGCACAGTCTTGCTTTAAAGGAGTTGGCAACTTCAAGTCAAGTATGAGCATTAACGTTTGGATTGGGATCAAACAGGCACGAGGGTGAACAAAGACCTGTAGCCTGATGAGTTTAAGCAGGATTAAAACAAATACATGCATAAATAAGGCCACATACCAACAGTTCTGCAGTCAATTCTGGCATCAGAACAGGTACCCAGGAGGCTCTAATGCTCTTAATTTACCTGATTAAAATTGGTTTAGTGCAGACAGCATCTTGTGAAGAGCTGATGAGAACAGAGAGGGCTGATGCAAAGGGAAAACAGGACGATTTCCCTGGTGCTCATGAGGAAAAGGACAGGCAGCAGATGGAAATTATCCACAGGAAACTTTGCCAGGAGAAATCAGTATCTTTGTGAAGCCTCAACAACCCCTGGGAGTCTCAGCCACTGAAAGCAACTCGGACAACTACCAGGGAAGTGTTAGGGGGAGTTAATCCTTGCTTGGAATGGAAAATGTGGGATCTGGACTCCAGAAGTATCTTTCAGTCCTGTGATGCTTCAAAAACCTCAGCAGGGATACAATTTGACCTCCTGGTGATCACAGAATTGTCAAGGTTGGAAAAGTCCTCTCAGACCATTGAGTCCAGGAATTCCCCAGCACTGCTAAAGCCACCACTAACCCATGTCCCCAAGTGCCACATCCATACAGCTCTTAAATCCCTCCTGGGATGATGATTCTACCACTTCCCTGGGCAGGCTGTGAAAACAAATGAGGGTTTAATAAAAGAGATGAGGAACAGGAATACTCAATTTGGACAAAAGTGGTAAAAATTCAGGTCACCTGCAACTTTTGGTTTTTGTTGGCCATGGTGGTGTAATCACCAGGACACATCACATATCCATAGGAAGGTTTAATTTCACTACTATTTCTCCTGAGTGCCAACAGAGCAATGAATCCACTGATGGGAAATGGAATGAAAATCCTGAATGTCCAATACCTGGGTGACATGACACTTGTTAAAAGGACAAGTTCCAATTACTACAGAGAAGCACTTTCCTGTTTGACTCTTAAAATAAATTCTGTGCCAGAATATATTGAAACATCTGCTGCTGTCTTGCAGTTGGTATTAACTTCTACACTCCACAGGAGCCATCAGCTGCCTCTAACCCAGCAAGGACAAGAAGAGAGGTTAGGAAGTAATTAATGGGAGGGGGACAAGGAAAAATGTTTTAAAAAATACGGTGTTCTTCCCTGGAATTACGGAGATCCATTTTTGCTACACTTGCAAATACAAAAGAAAGAGCGGGTTGTTTCTCTTGCAATCAAAAGGCCAAGGAATTTTATTACAGTAAATCTCTGCCTAGAAAAATCTGGGGGTTATTAATAGAATCACTGACCTCTGGAGCAGAACTACGGTGAGTGCTAGACCAGCTCCACTTTTTTTAGTGGAGTCATGGAAACCTCCAAAGACAGAGGTTTTACCATCCTTCAGGATACCCCCATTCTCATCACAGAATCATGGAATGGTTTGGGTGGGAAGTGACCCTAAAGCCCATCCCATTCCACCCCCTGCCAAGGGCAGGGACACCTTCCACTATCCCAGATTGCTCCAAGCTCCATCCGGCCTGGCCTTGGAGGTGGCACCACATCCTAGTGAGGAGGTTTTGTTACCACATAACAGCACCCATTTCACCCCACTGCAGCAATCTCCAGGTGCTTGATTTTCATTTGAATTGTACTTGCTGATTCCATTTTTTATTTCAGTTTTAAATTCCGTGGTGATGCGTTTCTATTAAAACCACCTCCAAATCCTCCCAACCTGTCTCGTCCTTCTATTTTATATTTTCGTCAAAAGCTCACCCTGTACCTCAGCAGGTGGCCAATTTTAGCAATTTTCATTCATTCTTAAAATTCACACAACAGAAAGCCCCCATCTCTCTTGCTGAATACTCTTGGTACGCAAAACACCATTTGTTTGTGACACAAACAATCCATTTTCAGGGGTGTAGGATGAGCTGGAGCCCAGCCTGTTCCCCTCCCTGAAACAGGAGCTGCACAATAAAGCTGTGACACTCAGCCAGGTTTTGCCTCCAGCCTGCAAACACCAGCAGGAACAGGAAACAACAGGGTTGCAAAAGTGCAACGGATTAAATTTTGGCCAGGGACTTGATTGCAACGATAGTCCTGGGGATTCATTCCAGCTGTCCTGAGCAGATCCTGGTCAGGCCACAGCACCTGTATTTCCAAGGGCAGCTTGGGAATCCCGGCACCACAGGGCACACACACACACACTTCCTCCTACTGTTCTTACACTTTTCAGGAAAAAAAAAACCCCACATTTATTTCAGTTTTTGCACAATAAATGCAGCGAGTAAAATCCAGGAGCTGAGGCTAAGGAGGAATACACACCGTGGGATAATTCCCAAGGGGTGCTGAAGGCACATAAGGAAAGAGTTAAAAAACTCAGCACATGGCAGAGAAAATCCTTTTCATATCTTGAGAGACACTAAGATATCCCTGTGACATCTCGTTCCACCCCAGCTCCACTGCTGAGGCCAGCACAACCTCTTTTCCTTCGCATTTCCCTGCAAATTACATCTGTGCCTTAGACGGGATATAAACAAAAGTAAAGGAAGAGATTTCCCCTAGGATCTCTCTATTGGCACGAAGCTGAGATCCAAACACAGTGACTTCATCTTCCCAAAAAGCACCTAAATCAATTCTAACTGTTCTGTTCTCACCTTGAATAACAGAGGAAGTACAGTCCAGCAAAGTGAGCTCAGGACTGGGAAGGTCACGTTTCCCAAGTTCTCTTCCCAGCTGGTGGGAAACCCTGGAGAAGTTATTGCCCCCAGCCCTGGCACAGGTTATCAAAGCACAGAACATGCCTGATCAACTGCATGAAACTCACAGCAGAGTTTCACAAAGTGTTTGTAAGGTGCCTCGAGATCCTTCACAGAGGTATCCCAGATGAAAAAGGATGGAAATAACCCTGGAATTCCACTCACCTGCACCTGGGGCTGGGACACTGAACACAGAACTGACCCAGTAGCACTTCTGTGATAGATCTGTGAGGAATCAAATCACCAGCAGTCTCAGATATTGTATTTTAAAGGAGTGTGCAGGAGAAAAAACGTGGAATGGTTTGGGTTGGAAAGGACATTAAAGATCATCCAACCTGCCATGGGCAGGGACACCTTCCACTGTCCCAGGGTGCTCCAAGCCCCAGTGTCCAACCTGGTCTTGGACACTTCCAGGGATCCAGGGGCAGCCACAGCTTCTCTGCACACCCTGTGCCAGGGCATTCCCACCACCACAGCAAAGAATTCCTCCACAGCAAAGAATTCCTTCCCAATATCCCATCTATCCCTGCCCTCTGGCACTGGGAAGCCATTCCCTGTGTCCTGTCCCTCCATCCCTTGTCCCCAGTCCCTCTCCAGCTCTCCTGGAGCCCCTTTAGGCCCTGGAAGGGGCTCTGAGGTCTCCCTGGAGCCTTCTCTTCTCCAGGTGAACACCTCCAGCTCTCCCAGCCTGGCTGCAGAGCAGAGGGGCTCCAGCCCTTGGAGCAGCTCCATGGCCTCCTCTGGACTCTCTCCAGCAGCTCCACATCCCTCTGCTGTTGGACCCCAGATCTGGAGGCAGCTCTGCAGGTGGGGCCTCACCTGAGCAGGGCAGAGGGGCAGAATCCCCCCCTCCCCTGCTGCCCACACCGGGGATCAGCTCAGGATGCAAATCAGTGCAGACTGAGATTTTTAAATCCTGAATCCAGACTCTGAATGTCTAAAAAGTCTTCAAAAGTCCAGGACAGTCAGTCATCCCTGTCCCCAGCACTGTGGGTACTGGCCCTGTGGCACTGCCATGCTCAGAAGCAATCCAAGGCTTCTCCACATGTCCTCTCATTCCCTGGGCACTTTCTGTTATCCCTTTGTAATGTGTGTGGAATGGGCAGCTGTTCTTCAGGATTTAGAAGACCAAATCCTTATTAATTCCCGAGTTCAGGATTTCTTCCTGTGCTCCACAGATACAGAAGAACCCCACAAGTAGTAACAAGTGGGCTTGGCCAGCCAGATTGTGAATACAAGCAAAGGTATTAATGAGGGGTCTGAAGATTTGGGATACTGAGAGAAAGGATGGAATAAAAACCCTTGGAAGCACCCAGAGGAGAGAAAGGAGTTCTGGTAGCAATTCCAAGAGCAAGCACAGTCCCAGCAGCAGAGCTTTGGCTCCTGGCAGAGGAAACCACACGTGCTTTGAAATCTGAAAATAACACCTGCCTATGTCAAACTCCTCTTCTGGCTCTTTTCTAATAATAAATGTAGGAAAGCAGATCTGTGTACAAATAAAGTCCTTCCAGGAGCATCTGAAGCAGTTCAATTAAACCAAAGCTTCGCTCCTTTCCCCTTCCCCTCAGCAAATGCTTCTCAAAAGGAAAATCCACACTTGAGCCTCTTCCGTTCCTCTGCTCCGAGAGGGTGATTTGTGGGAGGGCTGATCCACGGATCCGAACCAGCCCAGACCTCTGGGCAAGGGGACAGACATTTCCTGTTTTTCAGCACCAGCAGTGGCCCAGGAGCCCCTGAGAAATACCTTGTGTCACTTTGTTGTCACTTTTTAGTGTGCCTTCCTCAGGCTTGGTTCCTTTCCTCTAAGCAGGTGCGAAGGGGGATTCACAGCACAGGGAAATGAATCAGAACTTCACAATTTTGGGCAGCACAGACCAGAAATACCAAAAATACCAGCAGGGCCCTCCTGTGCAGGCTAAAAGACAGATGCAGAAACACAAACAGCAAGAATGAGAATTAAATTTGAAATATGGAAGTGTATGCACTTTTTTTTTCCTTCTCTCCCATCTGTAAGGGTCTGAAGAGTTTTTTCTGAGGAAAAGGGTTTATTTTTTAAGGAATACCATTCGTGCAGTGTGCCTAGAGTTCATAAGGATGTTATCCTTATTTTCAAGGAATCACACAGCACAGCCCAGTGTCTACAATCCAGCCAGGTAAGACCTCCCTGCAGCCTTTTTTTTGGCAAATTCTCGCATTTCTTCTTCATTTTTGCCTTTAGTTTCGGTGCTTCCTTAAACAACTCTTCTGACAATCAGCTCCTCAGATCCATTTCAACTGGGACTCTTCCTTCCTCCAAAAACCAACCCAACTCTTCTCTCAGCGTCAAAATGCTGCTCCAAGTGTTTCCCTACCCGTCTTGCCCGTGTCCTACCTTACCCTCTCGCTATCTGAGATGTGTAACATCCTGCCCTTGTTCTGTCCATCATTTCCTTGCAAGCTCTCTGGGGAAGCAATTAGCCCACTTGTGAGCACTCTACAACATAATTAACAAATAATAACCACTGAGAAATGTAGGCCAAAAAAGCCAAGTTATCACAGCCCCTTTTCTGCAGAGACTTGCATTGTTCGGTGCTCGCTTGCAGCTTCCAAGTTCCTGGAGACACAGATTCTCCTCCAAGGCAGCACAAAAGCAAAGGTGAACGCTGTGTTTTAAAGAAGACATAAAACGTTCTGACTTTATTTGGATTTCCAGGCTTTGCTGCCTTTTCCTCGCTCATTAACACGACCAGTTGTGAGTGTTTACACAGAGAACACTACAATAAATCTCCGAGTTGGAGGTGAAAGGCTCATAATTTGGTTCTAAATTAACTTTGGCAACGGGAGCACTGAAGGAAGGAAAGACAGGATGAGTGTAACCATGAGCAAGATGCAACACCAACATCATTTGATGTTGCAATGACATCATTTAGGATGAAAAAATTGCTGGAGGAGACAAGGACAGAACCTCTATTCTTGGTTTTTCATCCACACAGCCCGCAACAGCCAGTAGGGAATGATAACAGTTACCAGGGAAAGCCTAAAAACTCCCTCTTATTTCAGCAGCAAATAAAACATTTTCAACTCCTGAGGCTTCCTACTGGAAGAGAGCACTTCCAGGCTCTTGCACACATCCTAGGAAGTGTTATGAGCCCTGGCTATCCCCTCAATACTGAAAAGTAAGGTGCCAAAACAATTAGACAGAGGTTTCTAATAAGGCTGAAGCAGAATTCCGACTTCGTGGGGACCTGGGGAGGCGAGGAAGCATAAAGGAGGATGAAAAAAGGGAAGAAAAAGATAAATGATCAGTTTGGAGTGGTTATTGGGATGGAGAAAAACAGCATTTGGAATGTACAGAGAAGAAATAATGTTCAGGAAAGAAGGGGGAGAAAGTGTGTGATTAAATCTCCACATTTCACAGCCTTGAGCAGGACAGCAGCAGTGACCGTGCTCTGAAATACTGATTGTGGATCCTGTCTTGGAACACCAAACTGAGCTGGTCCCGACTGAGAACAGGACAGTGAACAGCCCATTTTGGCCACAGAGCAGCTGGAAAACCTGTAATGGAGCAGTTGGCACTAATTTCTGGATAATCCCTGGAGCCTACGAGTGCCAGAATGTCTCACCCAGCCCTGCAGCCCGAGCAAGACAGAGCACGTCTGCTGTGACCTGGGACAAAGGCTCCTCGTGGTCACTTTGTGAAATCTGCCATCCCTGGCACAACTTTGGCTCTGCCAACCTGCAGAACAGCTCACCTGGTTTTACCTTAGGACATTTGAGGAGAGAACAGAACAGATCGGCATGAACGGGACTGGCATTTTCCAGGCCTGCTCCAATGGCAAAGAAAACTTTAATTGTCCAGGAGAAGACAGGTCTTGTCCTTCAAAACTGATAAAAAGCCACGACATGGCTGGAACTCAATGCTCTTTGAGGACCCTTCCAACCCAAATGTGACTCTCTGATCCTATAATGTGGAGACACTTTGTAGCCTCACAGACAGGGTCTCATCTCAGTTTTTCTGCTCGTGGACAATCCAGCCCTGATTTCCCAAGCATTAAAGGTGAAAACATTTGGTTCATTTTTGTTTCACATCTGTATCTGTCCAGCCTGCTCTTGGGTTTACACTGAATTCCTCTGCTGGGAGTAAAGAGCCTCATTTTCCACCTTTAAACCCATCCTTGGACTTGTTTTCCTTTGGGCTGCTTTCCATGGCCGACCTTTGTGCTTCTGCTCTGCTTCTCATGGAATCACAGGATGGTTTGGGTTGGAAGGGAACCTAAGATCATCCAATTCCACCCCCTGCCATGGGCAGGGACACCTTCCACTATCCCAGGGTGCTCCAAGCCCCGTCCAAACTGGCCTTGGACACTTCCAAGGATCCAGGGGCAGCCACAGCTTCTCTGGGAATTCCAGCCCAGTCCCTCACCACCCTCACAGGGAAGAATTTCCTCCCAATATTCCATCTAACCCTGCCCTCTGGCAGTGGGAAGCCATTCCCTGTATCCTGTCCCTCCATCCCTTGTCCCAAGTCCCTCTCCAGCTCTCCTGGAGCCCCTTCAGGCACTGGAAGGGGCTCTGAGGTCTCCCTGGATCCTTCTCTTCTGCAGGTGAACACCCCCAGCTCTCCCAGACTGGCTCCGGAGCAGAGGTGCTTTCCCTTTTTTTATTGTTTTGGTGATGACTGCATCCCTGGTTTTGACCTGGGTGAGTTTTGAAGACACCCTTGTCTTTCATTACACCAACTATGAGCTTCATGGAACTGCACTGAG
Organism: Struthidea cinerea; assembly: GCA_013397865.1. NCBI lineage: Eukaryota > Metazoa > Chordata > Aves > Passeriformes > Corcoracidae > Struthidea > Struthidea cinerea. Next base: position 173,339 of record VZTI01005531.1, read on the forward strand.
ATTCAGCAGCAAGGCAAAAAAACAACAGCGAGAAAATCCCCGTGCCTGCAATTCCAGATAGATTTCCTAGGATTTTACTATTAACACTTCGTGCAATGCCCTGAGGGGAGTGAAGAGCTCTATGGTTGCCCAGTGAACCACACAAAACACAGAACCCGTGCCCCAGGGGACCTGCAGGTTAAAGCTCTGAGTGGGTACAAAACAATACAAGTAATTGCCAGGTAGGCGATCCCGCAGGCAGCATGCGCGTTCCAAGCCGGAACGTCTCCTGGCACAGGAGCTCTGGAAAAGGAGTGGGAATGGGATGCTTATCACAGCTCAGCAGCAAACTGCTCCAGGAATAAGCAGCAAAATGAAGACTCAAGAGGAAGTGTCAGATTAGAGGGAGGACCAATTTGTTCCCAATGTCTCATCTGCTCCTAATGCTCTGCGGTCTGCAGGCAAGCGAAGGAAAACAGAATCGTGGAATCACTGAGGGTGGAAAAGCCCTCTGAGATCACTGAGTCAAACCCTCCCCCAGCACTGCCAAGGCCACCACTGACCCATGTCCCCAAGTGCCACATCCACGTGGCTTTTAAATCCCTGCAGAGATGGGAACTCCACCACTGCCCTGGGCAGCTGTGCCAGGGCTGGACAACCCTTTCCATGAGGAAATTTTTTCCTAATATCCAATCTAAACCTCCCCTGGTGCAACTCGAGGCCATTTCCTCTGGTCCTGTCACTTGTCACCTGGGAGAAGAGCCTGATCCCCATCTGGCTGCACCCTCCTGTCAGGGATGCATCAGCCCAACACAGAGCTGCTGTTCCCAGTCCCTCTCCCATTCCTCAGCCACATCCTGGGAAGCTGTTGAGAGGGAAGTGCTGTTGGTGGGGGTCTCAAATCCATAATGGAAGGCTCAGAAGAGCTCACCAAGAAGTCCAAAGTGTCCTGAAGCAGAGAAAAAACCAGATGCCAAACAGCAGGGAAATTCTTGCTTGACACTGAGCATTACAAGGGTGTAGAGAGAAGGGGAACAAAGAATCACAGAATGGTTTGGGTTGGAAGAAACCTTAAAAACCACGGGCAAGGACACCTTCCACTATCCCAGGTTGCTCCAAGCCCCATTCAACCTGGCCTTGAACACTTCCAGGGATGGGGAGTGTCCACTCATCCAGCAGACCTGAGTGGCCCCACATTCAGCAGGAACACAGAAGCTTCAAGAGATGTTGCTTACCCACAATTGCACTCTAAAATCCACCTTAAATCTGCTTTCTAGTTTTGCTTTGCCTCCTTCCAGTTGATCCTCCGCTGCCCTGTTCTTTCCTTGGGTTTTTCCTCTGCTGATCCCTCCTGCTGCCTCCAGAGCTGGGTGGTCCCTCCACCACCAAGTCATCCCATCTCAAATCCCTGCAGTGACTCAGCAATGCCAGCTCAGGTTTATTCCCTTCATCACCCCACACTTAATGCCCTGAGAAAAGAAGGAGGGTGGAGCCACGGAGTTCTCCAAGAAGTCATTCCAAGCACAGGTGAAGGTCACGGCTGCTCCGAGGTGGGAGCTTCGTTTTTCATTTAGAAAAGGATGGTTGTGGTAACCCTAAGCAAAGCAACTCGATTTTCTGCGGCTTTGGATCCTGTGGCTGGATGGCCCTGGACCTGATAAAGCTTCTAACAGGTTCTGATAGAAGTTGTTCCTGTGGTTATGGAGTTTTAACAGCTTTCCTCCATGTGGATTCTCTGATGTCTAATGATACAGTTGAGCCCAGCTGGGAAAACACTTTACCTTTCCTTTGCATGCAACCGTTTATTTTCACAAAGAGTAGGAACTTGATATTTGTGAGGCTGCTGTCTGCCCGTGGATTGTGCCTAAAGTCAGTAAGAAAGGATGGAATAGACCAAAAAAAATCACACAATCATGAAATCATTAAGGTTGGGAAAGTCAACCCAGCACCACCACCGTCTTCACCCATAAACCACATCCTCAAGGGCCACATCCACGTCTTCCGAACACTTCCAAGGATGGTGAGTGTTCAAAACCAAAAAATAATCATCTGTGCTTTAACTGACCTGGAAACCAGGCTAAAAAGGAAGCAGTCCTTTAGGCAGATGAAATAAAACCAAAATTATCACTGTTGATAAATAAAAAGAAATGCCCTTGGGTAAAATAGAACCTAGCATCAAACAGTATAAAAATTAGGAAGTCAGGACCTATTTCAGCAGTTCATCCAGCCTGTTACTGGATGTTATTGATACTCTGCACGTCTAAAATACAATATCCAAAAGCAATTGGACAATTTAGAAAGCAGCACATCACACAGGTAGAGGTTAAAAAGAAATCCCTGTAATGCTGACTGGTCCAAAGTTCCCCAAAATCAAGTGTGCCAGAACTATTTACCATTAATTCGAACTGCCCTGAATCTGATTTCTCAGACGTTTCTCAGCTCCTTCATGAGAACATGACTCGTGCTAAAATGAGGCGTTGATTTAAGGTGGAAGTGACGCTCAATGAGAAACAGGAAAACAGTAAAAAGAGTATAAATGACCACTGAAGACCATTTAGAATAATATTTTGTGCTGAAGCAGACAAGAAACAGCCACAGAGCCTCTTCCAGAGAGGAAATCACCTCTGGAAAAGGGGCAACAACATCCAAATGGAAGCAGTGAGAGTAAGGTGCCGACAGCAACCATTAACATGACTATTTTTGCAGCAATCAACACCTCCTGAAGAAAAAAAGGAAGAATCCATGCTAAGTCATAGGTGGTAAGAAGCCAGCATGGCACTGAAGAGGAGGAATTGTTCGATTATTATCCTGGGTATGAGCACTGCAAACGCAGGCACTGACATCCGTGTTACAACCTGTTAGCGACCGCAGCATGTTGAAGGGATTAAAAGCTAATGACAGGCCACCATCCCTCTTAAAATCCCGTGCCAGGCCAGGGGCTTCCACTTTCTCAGCTGAAATATCTACAGTTGCAACATCAGCCCAGCGTTGTTTGTTCCTAATGAAAGAGGTGATTCACTTTCTCTCCAGGAGCTGCACCGTAAAATCTTGATTAGAGCTCGAACCGCCCCCAAAATTTAAAGCAGAGGGGAAAAAGAAAAAGAATACAAAGCGAGGTGTAACAGGAGATGGGAGTCGAGGGGGAAATCAAAGCAGGGAATTCACCAGGAGGTAGAGATTTTATCAAAGCGATCGGTTCATTAGGCAGAAAATTTGACTGTCATTAACACGGCGCTACAGTGCTTTTTGTTAGCGAGTTCTTCAGGGCAGACACCTTTGTATTTCTACTTGTAAAACACCAATTAGTACCTTGGGCGGACTACAAACAAATCAACATTAAAACAAAGCAGCGAAACAGAACCATTTGTATCTCCTGCTCTGCCTGGAGTCACCGGGACAGATTCAACTCTCTGGAGAGAGACCACATTCTTCATTCCCTAATAGTCATTCCCGCCTTTGCTGCACGTCTGTAGGAGTTAAAAAGCACAAATTTGGATTTATCTCTCTGCTTGGGCTCAGAGGGAGTTCACCACGGGATGCTGCTCTGGCAAATCTTGTTACACGTTTCGTGTCTGTGTACTCAAGCTGGTTTTCCATCAATAACAGTTTCACTGTTGCAAAGCCCACCCAGCACAGCCAGGCAACACAGCTTTCCCGGCGTGGAAGTGCAGGTACATGTCAGACATCCTCTGAAAGGCCACATATGGGAAATAAAAAACGGCTGGAAGGGTGGAAGGAGGTAGACCTGGTTCAGTCTTGCCCATATGGCTGGAATGGGAAGGGTTCCTGACACTGTCTCCAGAAATTCAAAGGGGGAGAGAAACAGCTCATTCACTTTCAAGCAGAGTTTGGGAAGGAATTTACTTCTACGGAGGATCCATTTCATCTGATCCCGTCCCTGTTCCCTGGGAGCAGAGCCCGACACCCCCTGGCTGCCCCCTCCTGTCAGGGAGTTGTGCAGAGCCACAAGGTCCCCCCTGAGCCTCCTTTTCTCCAGGCTGAGCCCCTTTCCCAGCTCCCTCAGCCCCTCCTGGTGCTCCAGCACCTTCATCTTTCAACTTGCCCTACCCGTCTTCTCCCCCCTTCCCACACACACTTTCTAAACAATATTAAATGTCTTTTCCGCTTTAACTCCCTAAAATATGTTCAGAGGAAAGGTCAGGAACAGCAACGATCTGCTGGTTCAGGGTCACAGCAATGGTTAAGATGCCAGACTACAGATTCAGAGTCTGAGCTTGCCATGATTCACACCGAGGGCTGGTCAGGTTATACTCGCTGTGAGGAGAAAAATGGTAATTTAGCCTTGATGATTGAGAGAACCTGAAAATCTGCCAGCCTCATCTCTGCCTGGAGTGCCAGCAGCTATTAAAGCCTTAACCAGGGATCTGGGCAGGAATGCACGATTTGGGGTTTATGATTCCTAGAGCAACGTGAATGTCAAAGGTTGGGAGAGAACGATGGTCTCACCTCCATGTTCTACTCCCCGTGGTAAAGAAATAATGATTGTAAACAGAAGCAACAGAGATGCATTTTTTAAAGAGCTGGAGAAGCCTTTCCATGTTTAGTCAGGCACACAACAGCCCGTGCAGAGCCTGTGGGGTCGATGTAAAAGAGCACCCAGTTATAGTGGGATTTTTGAATACATTTGTCAAGAGTCAACGCGAGCAGAGCTGATCCCTCTCGGAGAAAAGGTGATGGATCTGATGAGCTCTTAGGTCCTCTCCTAAACTACTACCTACTTAAAGAAACCTGGACAGAAGCTTGGAAACAGACCGAGAGCTCTCCTGAAGGAGTTAACCATTCAAACAGGTAATATCTGAATTTTGAAAGAATTTGGCCACCGGAGCTACTTCCCTGCAACAGTTCCGAGGAGCTGCTGCCAATGTTAACATCGGGAGGCAGCTACTGACAGGTTTCATTTTGCCCAGTCTGATGCTGCTATTGACACTCGGGCAGCCAAGCCAGCACAAACAGGAATAAAAGGCCACCTTCCATGGCAGTGCTTCTCAGGGAACTAAGGAATTTACCGACAGCCCTGAAATCCCTGGCAGGCGGTGGGATTCGCTTCCCAAATGTCCCGGGGCACGGAAAAGCTGATGGGACTCATGTAACAACGGCTCCTACCACGCCGCTGGGCAGCTCCAGGGATGAGTGACAGCCTCTGCAATATCCAACAGGAATTACTGGGTTCATGTGGCCTTTTGGGCAGTGGCCAAGTGATGTGGAAGACTGGGGACAAATTCCAGTTGCAGGTCAGGGTCCCTCTGAGAGGACAGAAATTTTTGCAGAAACAGCTACTTGAATTTTTCTTCAGGCTCGACAGCAAAATGGCAAGTTCCTTACACAAGAGTCACTGGATGGGGCTTGGAGCAACCTGGGGTAGTGGAAGATGTCCCTGCCCATGGCAGGGGGTTGGAATTAAATCATCTTCAAGGCCCCTTCCAACCTAAACCATCCACAACTCTAATTACCACCTAAATTTTTGACTCTGCATCTTCTACTCCAGTTCATCACCTAACCAGGCAACTCTGTGCTAGTGCAGAAGGTAAAAGTGATTCAGAGGGAGGAAGCTGAGCTCATTTTGCCAAGTCCAGGGGAAGGGTGAGCTCTGTACAAGAATGTTCCCTCCCAGACTGGGATCTTCACACCCTGTGCTCAGACCAGTTCCCAGTTTTCCTGCCTTGGAGAAAAGGGGATGTGGGTGTAAGCTGGGAGCTGAACTCCCAGCTCCAGCTCCTCTGCTTCCCAGAAAACTCAGCATCCCTATATTTGGATTTTGCATCCAAAATTTAGGCCTTTAGTCCATTACTAGTTTGAAGACTGCAGAAAATCCTTAATCTCAGCAAATTTAACCCGGCCTCAGATTCACAGCACTTTAGGAAAAGCTTTTACGACATTTCCCAGCAGTTGTGCTTTGTCTTTAAAGCAGAGCTGGCAATACCATGAATCCTGGAGAGGTGAAAGTCACGGAAGAACAACAATGTAAAGGTTTCAAGATGATTTTGGAAACACCAAAAGGCCTGGATAGGCAGCTGGGAGCCTGCTATTGGTGACAGATTAGCCAACTCCACAGGGTACAATTTGCATCCGATTCACAGGGACTGGAAGAGAATTAGGAAATTGGGTTATAATGGGATTAATCATGCAACTCCAGGGATCCCATTCATCCCGCTGCTGAAGGGTCCTAGAGCTGCTCTGCACTGCTTGAGCTGCATTTGGGAAGTTATTTGAGGTTTGCTGGGACAGGAATATCAGATTGGAAGGAGGGAAGAGATAAAAGTTTGCTGGTTTTCCACTCAAAGCCAGCCTTTATCAAAGTTATGTGACCACGAGCCGAGATTAAGGACTGCAGTAAACCTCAAATCCCAGCCTAGAGCTGAAAACCTCTGAGATTTAATGCTCCTAATTCCTCCAGCCCTCACATTTACTAGGAGTGACTGTTAAAAAAAATAAAACAAATCAATCATTCTGGAGGAACTGCTGTGCATCCTGAAACAAAGGGAAAGGATGAGATCATTGCTGTTTCTTCAGCCTTGGTGAGGTCTCCAAGTGAACGTACGAAGCAGATGAGGAGACTTGCCTCAGCAAGGCCTGCCAATGTCAGAGCAATAAATAAATGTTCAGAGGATGAGGCTGCACCTTCAGCTGATGTGGCAGCACACCGAGCCGCTGTCAGAGCTGGGAAACCTGCGGAGTGCCAGGATTTCTGGGAAAATGAAGATCTGGCGCTACGCTTCCCTGAAGGGAGACTCCAGAGCAAAGCCACTCTGGAAAGGGTCAGGCTGCCAGGCAGGCACCTAATGAGAAGAAAAACACTTCCAGAGCCTCTTTGCCATTGTGATCTTCTGTGTTGAACTTGGCATTGCCATGGAGTTCCTGGGCTGTCCTACACCAGGGACACCAAGGCCCGGGAAGCACTGAAGCAGTTTGTCCCAAACTGTTCAGCATCAATATTTGATGTGGGGACTCCTGGTTTTCTTCCTGGATTTCTCTCCCTGGGCTTTGGCCACCGAGGTGGATTTTCACATGGAGCCAGAAGAGCTGGGACTTTTTGTGCCTCACTTAATGGTGAAAATTAGGAACGAACCCTAACTATTATTAAGTGTAACAAACGAGCTGCTGTAGCCAATTCCTAACTGTGTTTACAGTTTTCCAAGAATTGGTTCCCAATCCCGAGTCACAGCCCAGACCTTGGCACAGCTCCAGGCACACCGAGGCTCAGGCATTCCTGGTGGAAGGTTCTCTTTGCTCCAATTCCCATTCCCTTTGCCTTAGACCCTTCACTTTTAGGTCACATAAAGACAATACATAAAAGAAAACCTCTGATGTTCATCTGTAGCAACACTGTCCAAGTAACTCCTCCACTGAGGACAATTTTTGGCTGACCTTTGTTCCAAATCTGACAGCAAAATTCTGATTTTTATAAAACTCTCTTAGAAAACACATTTTTTTCCCCCTAGTTTTAAACTTAATTCACCTTCTGGTAAAAGTCTAAACAAACAATTAGGAGTCAGGCTGAATTTCTGCCCTTTGGGGAAAAAAAACCACCACAAAACACTACAATATCTACAGAGATGTCTATTGACCCAGCGGTTATCAGCAATGTGGTGGGTTTTTGTTTTTTTTTTTTATCCTTTCTGGCATAAACCCAGCTTTCTAAACAGCCAGTGACCCACTTTCACCTAGCTGGCCTCTGAAGTTGAGAGAAGATTCCTACCCTCTGGACGCGGGAGGCTCTGTTTGAAGTCCCTGCTGTCAGGAGATGGTCAGTTTACGTCTCCTGTCCTAGGACAGGAAAAGGATGCACTCTCAGCTCCATGTGTTGCAGGGAGATAAGCACAAAGATTTCTGTCCTATGCCCTTATCAGCTTTTCCTGCTACTCTCCAGAACAGACACCACCAAGACTGGCAGTAAAAATTAAACTTAAGCAAAAGGAGGAGAAAAAAAAAAACCCAAAAAAACAAAAAAGAGAGAGACAAGTATTTCTCATAACTGTAATTCAAAAGGTTGAAGTTTTGGGAAAAAAAAATTGTGGTAGGATTTTTAGGAGTACTGGAAACTACTTAAAATCTTCTGCATCCTCAGTGCAAATCTACTCTGACACACCCAGGATGACTTGGGGTTTAAAAGATATATCACTACTTAAATAATCTTTACTACATGAGAATTCTCCCCCTTGCAAATAAAACCAATTAGCTGGCAAAAGGACATTCCCTGCATGTGGAAATGATCATGGAATCACAAAATGGTTTGGGTTGGAAGGGACCTCAAAGATCAACCTGTTCCACCCCCTGCCATGTGCAGGGACACCTTCCACTAGACCAGGTTGCTCCAAGCCTCATTCTGTAAATTAATATTTTTATTTAATGGTTTCTTTTGCTCCAAACCCCTTTCTATAAATTAATATTTTAATTTCAAATTTTTATTTTGTTTTTCCTTCTCTCTCTGCTGCTCCCTCCTTCTCTCTATGTTCCTTCAGTCCTTCCACCTCATTTTCTTAGTGTGCAGAGGACAGGCTAGACAGAGCCTCCAAGGATTTTGGGTTATCTCCCATCTTTCCATCTCCTGCCCACATAGGATTTAATTTATGGGTGCTTCAGTCTCCACCCTCTATAAAACTGGAGTTGCTTCTTGTTAAAACATTGTCAGCCACAAGCGAGATGGACTCAACGTCATTTTAGGAGGCACCTTCAAGTAAGACTTGAACACAGAGGTGATGAATAAACCTTCCAGATGGAAACCAAGTCTCCAGCTCTCCACAAAGCCCCACTTGGACCTACCAATGTAGAGAAAAGCAAAAATCATCTAGCAAATACCCACATATAACTGCCAAATGGCTCTTTTGGAAACCTCAAGAATTGCTCCTATGCTCCTCCTCAGCCTGCAATTTCATTATTAAAATTCTGGCTGCATGGTCAATTTGTCAATTGAAACAATTTTAGAAAATACCCTCATGTAATTGCAGCAGCTGTTAAATCCACATCACAGATGTCACGGGGTGCCATAAAATGGGGGGAGAACTTTATGGATGTGCCAGGGCACAGAAAGTCCTTGAGCACTTCAAGATTCCCAAATTCTGGACTTCCTCCCGCTACCAGTTTCTTCTAGGACAAGGTGTTGGGGGCGAAGTTTAAAAGAGCAGTCCAATTTCATTTTGAAAAGCACAAAAGATTCTAACATATATTAACTTCCCAGGTGATTGAAAGACATTGCTATGTATATATACAGAAGAACATCTGGAGACCCAAAATAAACAAGAGGCAAACGAAGAAATAATCCATGTATTGGTTTTTTAGGCAAAGCAGAAACTCCCTCTTAGAAGTTCCTGTTCCTCCTCCTCCTTAAAAGAAGCTTCTAAAATTTTGTTTGTAAAATAATTGTGTTGCTGATACATTTTTACCATTAAACCTGACTTAGGATCCTCATTAAATGAAAAAACCACTTCTCTGCATACATGGAATACTAAAACTGATGCTGTTACTCTTACTGCTATTGAGTGAAGAATTCAAAAGGCAAATCACGAGATCTCAGCATTTCTCCAAGCTCATTCTGCCATTTCTCTTTAAGTTCTACCACAATACAGAAAAATTTCCTCCCTCAAACCTCCAGCGATAATACAAAAATAAGGAAATGAGGATGAAATGCTCCTTGGGCAAGGCAAGAATTATGGTGGTGGCATCAAAAATGTCAAATATTCCTTCGGACTGGAATGAAAGAAGTATTTTAAGACTCTAATCACATGAAAGCAGCATTGAGCCCAGCATTCTGGATAAACCAGCGTGTGTGTGTGTGTGTGTGTGTGTTTATCCCTGGATATCAGACAGGACAGGAAAGGAAGAGTTGAAACACTTGTCCAGAAAATGCTCAGAAAGAAAACACAGCCAGGACAAATTTAGCAGCTTTACTTAGCTGGGATATCAAAGGCAGAGCTGACTGGAAAAGCAACCACCTCTCAAGAATGGCAAAATAAACTCAGCCGAGTCTCGGGAGGAAAACCCGGATCAGAGGCTGGATTTCGTTAACTGCTGCTGTTTTGGGTAAGTCAGGCCCTTTCTGACACCACTGAGATAATCTTGTCAAAGAACAACAAAAATGAAAAGCCAAAAAGAAAAAAAAAAGACAAAAAGACGGACACCAGCCATTTCAGAGGGAATCTGTTTGGCAAAGTGGCTTTGAGGTGGTGTCTAAAGAAACAAAACTGGGAATGAACTTCCTAAAAAATCCTTTTTTTTTTTCTTTTGGTCTCCTTTGGAAAAGCAAATTTCAATAGGCTGATTGGCAACTTGTTTGTTGATCAAAGCAAAAGTCTGAAACACAGCTGAAATAGATTTTCTGAATTAAAAAAAGCAGCATTTCATGCTCAACTCAGAAGAAAGTTTCCCCAGCAGAAACTAGGCTATTTCAATTTTATTTTTTTTTTTAAATGGGGTTTCCATCAACTAAAATGAGTCAAAAGTGACATAGTTTAATAAATTCTGTCTTGAAGACACGCAGACCTATTACCTGGATATGATGCTGAAATCATGGCTTGGAAATGGGACTTTCTATCCAGAGTTGATTAATTTGCTTGTATTATGCAGAACAGGATTTACCTCAGACTGGGAAAAACATCTGGATCTTACAGTGACCAGAATCACCATTTGATGCTCAGAAATAAAGTGTGTTTAGATGGGAGGGTGGCATCTGCCCATCTCTGGCAAAAAAAAAAAAAAAAAGAGAAGGAAAAAGGGAAAAAAAAAGGAAAATCCTGAACTTTTCAAGCTGCTGCGACTTCACCTGGGGAAGTCTTCCTGGAGGATTTAGTACAAGCAGCAAAGGAAGTGTGTGAACATGATCCGTACCATCCAATGGATAAAACTGGCTTTGGAATTCTCCCTTCCCAGTGCCAAGCTCCCGCTGCCGAGAGATTCAGAACTCGAAGTGATGTCAAGCAATTTCCCTTGGCTCCCAGTCATGCCAGAGACAGACACTCTGACGCCGAGGGAGGATGATGGGGAGATAGCAGGTCCCTCTCATTTTCACGAGAACTCCAGGGAACTGCCCCCGTATCTGGTGCAGAATTAATCAAGATAAGTTAATGTGTGATAACATGTATCTGAAGAGGAGAAAACCTGGGCAGCTCCTGCCTCTCCAGGAGTCAATTTAACGGCTCTCCAAGAAACACAGAACTGTCCTTTTCTGCCCTGATCCACCCCATAAGCAGAGCTCAGGCTGGAGAGTGGGAAAAAAGGACAAGGTGTGGCACAGGAGTGTGGCACAGTAGAGAAGCATCTCCTAATACGACAAATCATTGATGCTTTTACACCCTGGCACAAGCAATTTTCACCTGACCCACAGATACTCCTCCTGCTGCTACTCTTAAAATACTCCACACTAATAACAAGTAAACGGTTTGTGCATCCACAAAAATGGGTATTTTGAGGTATTTCAGCGAGGTCTAAACTCTGTATGATTGCTACATTGCCACTGTGGCATGTTTTAGGTTGAATGGAAACATCAGAAACTACTGAACACTCAACTTGTGGGGAAGGTGGGAAAGTGGGAAAAGGTTTGGGTTGCAGCCATGGAAACTGGAGCGTGAAGAGACCACTTCAGACACTTCTCTCTCTGGAGCCCAAGTGCATCAAGCAAAGTGCTGCCTTTCCAACCAGTCCTGCCTTTCAAATCCCAGAATGGATTGGGTTGGAAGGGACCTTGAAAACCATTCAGTTCCCTTCTGCCGTGGGCAGGGACACCATCCACTAGCCCTGTCCAACCTGGCCTTGGACACTTCCAAGGATCCAGGGGCAGCCACAGCTTCTCTGGGAACCTGTGCCAGGGCCTCCCCACCCTCACAGCCAAGAATTCCTTCCCAATATCCCATCTAACCCTGCCCTCTGGCAGTGGGAAGCCATTCCCTGTGTCCCATCCTTCCAGGCCCTTGTCCAAAGTCTCTCTCCATCTTTCCTGTAGCCTCCCTTCAGGCACTGGAAGGGGCAATGAGGTGACCCTGAAGCCTTCTCTTCTCCAGGCTGAACAATCCCAGTTCCCTCAGCCTTTCCCACAGCAGAGCTGTTCCATCCCTCTGATCATCCTGGTGCCTCCTCTGGATTTGCTCCAGCAGCTCCAGGTCCTTCCTGTGCTGGGTCCCAGGGCTGGAGGCAGCTCTGCAGGTGGGGTCTCACCTGAGCGGGGCAGAATCCCTCTTGTACCTGTGCACCTTCATCCACCCCAAACGAGGCACTGTGCAGACTCCAGAAGCCTTCGGGCCACACGGCAGCACGGAACACACCGGGAATCACACGGCAGCAACCAGAACCTGTGCACGGAGCGCTTGGAAGCGTTCACAGGGAATTCCCAATGAGTGCCATCAACTGGATCTGATTAATAAACCACGCCAGCAGGGCACGAGCTGTGAATTTGTGCTCACAAGCACTTCCAGGCACACAGACAAGCGCCAGGCCTGCGTGCATCATACACTAGGACACCACTTATCCTCAGGTAGCCAAAGGCCTCTAGAAGTATCAACCCGGTATTTCTACAGGGAACACTGTCTGGAAAGCTCTCATGCTCCATTTTCCCACCTGCATTGTTCACAAGGTGACATCCATCAGCAGCACCCCTGATGGATGGCATGGATTAATGGAGCAACTCCAGAGGCTGAGTTCCCAGCCAGGTATTTATAGCCCTTCCCCTGTGAGCCAGCTGACTCTACTTATCTAAGAAACTGTAACCCCTCCCAAAAAAGGCAGAAGTGTCAATACATCCAAAAAAAAGGAATCCAACAGGGAAAAAAAGTCCAAATCTAAATGGAAGGTGGTGTGACCAGCATATTTCCCTGAGGCACAATTTGCCTCTCTGATAAAACAATAACTTCCCACTGTGCTGTCATGAATAATATCACCTGAAATAATGCTCATTCCTTTAATGCAGGAATATATGGAAGGATGAGAAAAGCATTCCCATGTATGACAAATAAACAGCAAAGCAGCAGGGCTGACATCAGAAACTCTTTTCTTTAGTACTTCAGTTATCCCACCAGAGACTGGTAGTGAAAACACAAAATCTTTCAGCTCCAGGTGTGTGAATTTGGGCTCAATCTCAACCATTTGAAGCAATGTGAAAACAGAAAGAGCTGAGGTCTCAGCCATTTCAACCTGCAAACCTAAAATCAGTAAATATCTACCTATACTGCCTTGTGGGGCAGCTGCACCCAAATTCCAGATTTTGATTCTTCAGGATCTAACAAACTGCCCTCTACAAGTACCTGATACCATCCCCAGACCAGAGAGGGAAGACTGAAAAGAAAGGATGCAGATACAACTACAATAAACAACAGAGAAAGAATATTCCCAAATTCCCAGCAAGAATATTCCCAATCCTGTCTTCTGAGCAGCATTTGAATTGCATGTAGTAAATAAAGACCAAGGGCACACCCTAAATGAAAAAAAAAAACCCAACATACTGAATAGCTGTTCATTATGTGAGTGCCATTTCCAGAGAAATGAACAGTACATAATTATGTAATTAACAATTATGATTGTCTAAATAATCTCCTTGTAGGGTTGGAGCGAGTCGAGTTACACGACCGAGCTCAGATTCAGCATTTTTAGGGGTTTTTTTTTGGTTTGTTTGTTCTTCTTTCTTATACAAATTGGTATCTGAATGAGGTTCAGTATAATATGTGGAGAAGTGACACTAGAGAGAGCAGAAAAAGGATGAAATAAACCTTAAACTCCTGACTGTACAAGAAGGGCATGTATAAAGGCCTCTAGGAGACATGGGTCAACCAACTCCAGCAAAGCCAGCCCAAAATCCCTCCGGGAGAAGATGCAATTCCAGCCTGATGGAAGTACAAGCACTGAAATTCTCATGGCAGCTTAAACATTCCTTGTATGACATCCTCATGTGTCTTACAAAGGGAAAACCCCCCAAAATTTTGATGGATTTTATTAATTGCTATTCAAGGCCAGGTTGGACGGGGCTTGGAGCAACCTGGGGCAGTGGAAGGTGTCCTTGTCCATGGCAGGGGGTGGCACTAGAGGAGCTTTAAGGTCCCTTCAAACCTAAACCATCCCAGGACTCCAGGATTGTATTTATTCAAGTTTTTTCAAGACAGCCCAAAGGCATGAACTTTTTAAAGAGACATGTCTTTCAAAAATTTGCCATAAAAACCCAAGAGCAACATCCTCTCCCTCAAACAAGTAATTTTCAAATACAGAGCTTATGACACCAGGCAGAAACTGTGAAACAAGTCAGAATTTTGAGTCCAACCAAAACTCAGACACTTCACTAAAAATTAATTGGAGGAAATTTACATTGGAATGTTCGACTGTGTCAAACAAATAAACAGAGGGGAAGAGAAGTTCAAATACAGAAAAGCTAAAATGTTAAATATCGACACATTATTTCAGCTTGCATTGAAACTCAGAAAGCCACCCTTTATATGTCGTGGTTTAGACCAGATATTAGGTTTAGATTAAATACTGGGAAGAAATTCTTCCCTGTGAGGGTGGTGAGGACCTGGCACAGGGTGCCCAGAGAAGCTGTGGCTGCCCCTGGATCCCTGGAAGTGTCCAAGGCCAGGCTGGACGGGGCTTGGAGCACCCTGGAATAGAGGAAGGTGTCCCTGTCCATGGCAGGGGATAGAATGGGATGAGCTTTAAGGTCCCTTCCAACCCAAACCTCCCTGTGATTCCACGATTTTATGTAAAGCAATAATGGCTTTTTACAGAGAACTATTTCATTGTTTGCTTTACAAACAGATTCTTTTCGTCAAATGCTCCTTTGAGAATGTCCTGAAGGCAGTAACATTTTTACTCTTATGGTTTCAGAGTGGACAAATCCCAGCTTTTCCTTCAGACAGAGCCACAGCTATTCCTCCATGCACTGACATTCCCTCTGCCCCAGCCACAAGGTGCTGAAATCAATACTGCAGGGCTTGCAAAACAGAAAGTCCCTCCCCACTCAGACGGTTCAAACCTGTCTGCAGCCTGTTGGACTCCTTGGAGCCACTGGATGCTCCAATAGTTTTGGCAATGCAAGTTCCCATTTTCACTGGGGTCAGCCAGAACAAGGTTAGACCACATTCCTGGTGGCCAGCAGGTGATCTGAGCTTGTGTAAGCTCAGGCACAAAGGCACAAGTTTATCTCCGTGTCCGAACGCAGCCAGCTCGCTCGGCAGAACCACCTGCAGTGCAGAGAGCAGCTCAGGAACAGATCCCAGAAAACAGCAGCAGCCCACTGAGACAAGGTCTGTACGGCAGTAAGATCCTGGCAATGGAATTCACCCACCCTGGTTGCAGATCCAAGAAAACCACGTGCACCTTCAAACAGCTCAATGGTTTCTTTTCACATCACCAGGTGAAACGGGAGAATAAGTTATTCCTTCTCATTTAATGAGAAAGGATTGAAATTGTATTAAAATGCTTTAAAAGTGCTCAGGAATGGTTTTAGCGAGAATTAGGGGGAGCACTCCAGTTTCTGGGGTTTGATCTGGGATTTGATCTGGAAAACAGCTGCCTGGAAGGTATCAACCCTAATAATGTTGTGAATAGAAAGTTAACCAATAACAGGATCCCAGAATGGCTTGGGTTGGAAGGGACTTTAAAAATTATCCAGTTCCAACCCTATAGCATGGGCAGGGACACCTTCCCCTATCCCAGGTTGCTCCAAGCTCTGTCCAGCCTGGCCTTGGACACTTCCAGGGACCCAGGGGCAGCCACAGCTCCTCTGGGCAGCCTGTGCCAGGGCCTCCCCACCCTCTGAGTGACATTATTAGGTAATATCGAATAAGATAATAATATTAGAAAATATTAGCAAATCTTCTAAATGCTTTCAAATGTGCCTTTTTGCTTCTGGACTTGAAAGATGACTGAACAGCTCAGGTCCCTCCCGCTGGCTGTAGGGTAGGAGTACAGTATACAGTAAGAGTCATTGCAAATTAAAATTAAAAAAAAAAAAAGGAAAATATACTTTGGCTCAGTTAAAGCCAGAACGACCTTCTTTCTAAACAATTAATTTAGCGAGGTTTTTCTTGGTTTAGAAGCCACAGTCTCCTGTTACAAGCTCTGAATCAGTCTCACATCTCTATTCTCTCAAACGCTGTTCAGGACAGCCTTGGGTAGCCCCAGGGAATTAATCCAGCATTCCTCAGTTTCCCCGGTGGAGGGAACTAGCAAGCGTATTCTAGGGCTGTTAAAGAGTTAATTAGGCAGTGCTTTGTGCATCGAAGCTTCACTGTTTCAGCAAGTCTCCGGTGACACCTAATTAACAAATCTCTGATGAGCTGTTTCTTGGAGAGCTCAGCACGGAGCTCCACGAAAATCTCCTTTATCATTCCAGCCACGCAGCCCC
Source organism: Struthidea cinerea (assembly GCA_013397865.1). Classification (NCBI taxonomy): domain Eukaryota; kingdom Metazoa; phylum Chordata; class Aves; order Passeriformes; family Corcoracidae; genus Struthidea; species Struthidea cinerea. Next base: position 189,654 of record VZTI01005531.1, read on the forward strand.
AATGTCCTGCTGCCCCTCTGCCTCTCGGTGAGGGGATATCCCTGATTCTCCTGGCTGGCTCTAAGCTGTCAATCCTGCCCCCCTCTCAATAAAAGTTTATTTACTAAACTTGGGAGCATTTCATACAAAGCAAAAAGCAGGCAGCTACATCAAAGCCTCCCTATTATCACTCCCTAGTGAACTGTGAAAATATAAATTCAAAGCTGACAAGCTAGTTAGACTTTTAACTAAAATCTGAGGGCAATTAACTTTAACCATGCCACTCTGCTACTGTACTCCTGGCACCAACTTTTGAGAAGTGGCCCAAATTCCTCTGAGGAACAGAAAGACCATTTATCTCCTCTATTTATTCAGGGCAAACCTCCTCCTTCGTGTCAAGCTGGGAATGCAGTGTTGCTGACTGTGACTGGCAGTGATAAAGGAGCTGGTATGATTTTCAAATGAGCAGCATGTCCTGCTTCCCCAAATACTGGAGAACAGTGAATAATATGCCCTCTTAAATAACAGCCAGGTACCGATTCAGAGCTGCACGCTGGGGAAAAGGTGTCTATAAATTCCTGGACATATAAAGCTCCTGCCTTAAGAAGGATTTCTGCTCGGATCTCCTACAGAAAGGTATTTTTATTTGCAGAACTTGGGAAAGGAAAGCAATCAGAAGTGACAGAAAGATCATTTATCTAAGGATAAGTTAGGAAGTGGCATTAAGTTACAGAATAATTTCTGTACACGTGGTCCCTGCCAATGTTCCTTGAGGCCCTAAGCAAGTTCTGTGTATTAAATCCTTTCAATAGCACCAAAAATGGGGTCCCCGACCATGGCAGGAGGTTGGAACGAGATGATTTTCAAGGTCCCTTCCAACCCAAACCTGTGATTCTGTTCTATGAAAAATATAAGATAGAAACTGTCAAAAGCATTTTGCCTTGCCTAAGTATCTGTATGGAAAGGAAAATAACATAAAGCTTTTATATATTTGCAATATATGAATATAAACCAAGAGCTTTGTACCTAAAGCTCAAAACAAATATTTAATGTGGAAGCTTTAAATCTGGAGCCTCAAATCATAATATCCAAAGGAGAGAGGTGACCCTCAAATGCACAGGTCACACCTTAAGCAGGTTAAATGGCCCCTCACTGGGGCTTTTCTCTTCCCCTGCTTCTTAGATGTTACATCACTATATTTAACCTCTCAGCGGGGATTAATCTCCCTCTCCTTTAGGCATTTAGCTTAACTCTGAAACGATTGGAGAATATTGCCTTGAATCCATCAGGATCAGCAAATCTCCACAGCAACAAGGGATCCTGAAGGACAAAACAAGAAGCCAGGTGGGTGCCTCCTGCATGACACCCTGAAGGTGATTTTGTGTCAGGGCCCTTATGTGGTGTCAAACCCTGCAACTCCCCCTTGGGAGCAATGTCATCTTTTATTTCAGGGACTTCAGACCCAGGAAAACAGAGAATTCTCCCACCAGCCTAACAATCCAGGTTCCAGAAAAATCGGTTACTAATTAGGTCAGAAGAGTTTTGCAGCTTTCAGTCCAAAACTTTTAACCATAAGTTAAAACTTTCCAAGCTTCGTGGCTTTCATATTTTGAAAAGTGCTTCACAGATGTCATGGCAAAATTCTTGTCTCTTGCTGCCTGACATGAACTTGAGATAATTTTTCCTACTTCCCAAGCTTCCTCTGAGAGTGTGAGCAGTTCCCATCCCTTCAGCCACTCTGGGAAGGTGAAGAGCACTTTGTTCTGCTCATACAGGAAAGAAAGGAGTTTCAAAACTCAAAATTCTCTGATTGGACCAGGATCTGCCACAGCCCTGCAAGGCTTTAGGTACGTGGGGGTACAGAATTTGGGAGCAGAAGTGCCCTACGCCCCTGGGGGTTAAAGCAGAGGGGCAGCATCTCCTCTACCCTGGAAGATTCCCAGAAAGCCAGAGCAAGCCTGGACTGGGCAGGGAGCCCTTTATTGTTATCAGTGTTTTTGTACAGCCAGTTGCCAGGAGTGACAAAGCTCTGTTTTCCAGGAGCAAGCGTTCAAATCAGAACCCCCAGCCCGCTGGTGCTGCGGAGCGAGGGCTCTGCCGCTGGGCGTCTCTTGGAGACACCCATTTCCCTACGACAACGCCGGAAAAAGGAACGGGCCACGTTCCCTGCCTTTGGATCAGATCCATCGCAGTTGCTACACACAGCATTCCTTTGCCATTTGGTAACTGACAAACACGAGGCTTATTAAAACAGGGGAAAAAACCTGACCCCGCAGTTGGGGAAAAAACCCCCGACCCTGCGGTGCTCCGGGTGGGGAGGCCTGGGCAGAGGGGGTCTGCTGGAGTGAGAGGAGGGCAGGGAATCAGCAGCACAAGGGAGACATGAAATCCTGGCTGTCAAAACAAGGGCTGCTGCTGCACTTGACCACTCACACAAACACTCCTGCAGGTGAGATACTCCTGTGCTTCTTGCCTGACCTCAGCTTCCCAAGATCCACAAATCTCCGGGGTTACACACCCCCACCCTGGGTTGTGCTCCCAGGTGATGCTCTGGAGCACAGCACTCCCCTCCCACCCGGATTCTATGTAAACAGCCCTGCTTTTGCAGGGATTTCACGAAAGCTGGAGACAGTCATGCTCCAGGACTCTCTGAAAGTTTAATTAAGTTGCAATGTCTTAAAACCACAATACGGGCACTGTGGCTGTAAAGTTCAAAAGGTAAACAGGGAAGCACATACAGAACGCTTCCAACAGCTTTTCCAGAAATAACCATTGGGAGAAATCTGGGTGAGACACTTTGCACTTCAAAATTCTCAATTATCATCTCAGTATTTCGATGCACTTTGTGAAGAACCGCACACAACATGAATTAAGCTGATACCGCTTGCGTGGGATATGTGAATCATCCCCAGGTTCAGTGGTTGGGAAATTGGGATGCAGACGTGACCCAAGGCTGCACAGCAGGTGGTGAAAGGGAAACGGAGAGCCCTGACTAAAGCCTGGCTCTGCGTCACCTGAGCCACATTCCTGGGATCCACTACAGACAAATCCCATCCTCCAAATCCAGAGGGACTGGGAGAGAGGAGTTCAAAAGCAGTGATTAAGAGGAGGCTTAGCAAGGCAGAAGTTAAAATAGGGACATTGTGCCTTCTCAGTGTGCAAGTTCCAACAAAAAACTTCCTCTTCCAGCCGCTTGCTGACGTGTAGGATTACCCAATTTTCTCTCATCACCTCAAAGCTTGGCCCAGCATTCTCACTGCTCTTAAGATGAAATGTAAATGAATGCTTAAGCTCCCAGCAGCAGCACAGCCACAGATATTAAAAGGCTGAATTTAGGCCACTTTGGCCAAGGCTGAATCGCTCCCCACAGAACATCCACTCTTTAGTTCAGGAGGAGAAACGTTTTTAGGGAGAAGCAGTTTGAGAACTGGATAACTCAACAGTCACATGTTTTGTTATATCACTGCCCCAGATTGGAGCTGAGCAGCACCAGGCGGTTTAGATAATTTATGTAATTTTTGTATTATGGTGGTCTTCATGGAACAACTGGAGTTTTGAACTGGTGCCACCAATGCACAAATTGAGTCCTTAGAAAAGGGAGATATTTAGAAAACTGAATGACCCACCAGGCTAAATGTGGTGTTCACAAACTGATTAAGGAGCTGACACCGGGATGAGCTGGGCCAGGCAAGTCAATAAAGATTGGAAGCTCTAAAATAATTTGGGAATTGTTGGAGGAAACAGCTTTTGCTTGGATGTGACAGCAGGGACATAGTGATGCCTTAGGTTTTAACTTTCATATTTTTCAAGTTCTGTACTATTTAGTGTGTAGCTCTGAGGTTTCTTGTAGCCTGTTAATTTCTGCTCTCTCATGCTAGTTAGACATAACAAAGCCTCTCCGGGCCTGCTTTCCAAGGACACTCAGACCGTCCTAGGCCCAAAATGTGTAAACCAAAGACTCTAAAAGGGGGGGCAAGCTTGGGGAAATTACATCATTAAACTGAAGCTTTAACTGGAGAATTAACCCTGATATGCAAATGAACCAAACCTATAAAAGTGTGAAGAACTCGTGACCTGCCATCCATCTTGGGGTCCATCTCGGCAGCAGCCTCTGGCTCCCCAGGGTGTGCCTTTGAAGGCCTTTCAAATAAATACCCACCTTTATTCCCTTATTCTGCCTAGTCTCTGTTTCTAGGAGGACGGATAAGGCATCAATAGAGAGTCACCAGCCCCCCAAAATGCATCGAGACAGAATTTGGGACGTTGTCTTTGAGACATTTCATATCAAATTTCTTAGTGGCTTAATCCATTAGTAGTTGGGAGAGAAATTCCACATCCACTGATACCCAGAGGACTTTATAAATATTTTACTAAACCTAAGAACTTTTTCAGGCACTTGGAGTGTTTTGTGCTTTTTCAATACTTTTAAGAGTTAAAGCAGTAGATGAGATTTGGAGAGACCCAACAAAAACCTTCTGCTTATTTACTTGAATTGTTCCTCTTTTTCTCCACTAAATATAAACCCCACATTCATACTATGAGACATCAAAGAATAAATATACAAATAAAGGGCTACCTGAAATAATAAATAAAATTGCTTGATTTTTTCGTCATCTAAGATTTTTTTCACTCCATTATGAGATATAGTGGTTTAATGAAGAATAAAAAAGCACCTTCAAGCTTGCACTTTTACCACAGCAAGATGCTTTGTAGCAATTACTGTTTTTCTATACTGCAAATATTCAGTTCAAAACACACGAACTGACAATCTGAAATTAAAACGTATTTTTTAGAAATTTTAAGACAAATAAATTGTATTTTCTGTGAACTAGAAAACATTTCCTAATTAGCATTAGCCTTTGACTACTTTGTACTACAGAAACTTTCTTCTACCCCCAAGCTTAGATATTTCTTTGTAAAAAAGTATTGAGAATAAATAATTTTCTTTCAAGTATTGAAGCACTGAGTGACATTTAAATTCTTCAATATTCTGGAAAGCAGGATTTTAGGGCAGACAATATTTTTGATCTTCCCTTCATTTGTTAAAAAACAACCTGTACCACACGGGTGACACAGGATCAGTGTTACCCTGAGCTGGGTTGGATTCTGCTGTCAAAAACACGTCCCAGCACTTGGAAAAACTCAGCTCCTGGTGAAACAGAGCAGGTTTAAAAGAAACCCCGATAAAACGGGAGTAAGAAAGAATTAAATCTTGAATGCTGTGGACAGCCACACTTCTCACCCTCTGGTCCACTCTACTACCCATGGTGGAATCATCCTTGATCCTGACTTTTCATGGGAGCTGAGAGTTTATCCAACACATGCTGGTTTTTAACTCCAGCTGATGTAGTTGCAAGGTGGCCACCAAACCGCCCTGGGAATTCTGGATCCTGAGGGACTCCAGCATTTTCCACCAGCATCACCGAGGCAGAACCTTCAGGAGGTTCATCCCAGGATGCAACAAAAGATTTCTGAGGAATTACCACAGACAGCAGCACCTCCTGCTCCAAAGCCAGACCAACCTCCAGCCTGTCCTCACCGACAGCCACCGGGTTTGTAGCGCTGCAAGTCTGCAAATCCAAACACCTGAGGGCACAACCAACTGTCCCCAAGGGCAGAAGGGACAAACTACACACAGATGGATTCACAGCCCTTAATCCGGTGCAGGGAAGAGTTCGGGCCCTGCTGCCTGCACGGAAATCTTGGAATCTGTTCAGTAGAGTGTCCAAACTCTGCCCAAATCAGCAAAACTCTTGAACTCCCCTTGGTTGCCTTTTCTGTGGCTGATTTCAGTGGTTATCATGGAATGGGCTGGGTGGGAAAGGACCTTAAAACTCATCCAGTTCCACTCCCTGCCATGGGCAGGGACACCATCCACTAGCCCACGTTACTCCAAGCCCTGTCCAACCTGGCCTTGGACACTTCCAGAGATCCAGGGACAGCCACAGCTTCTCTGGGAAACCTCTGCCAGGGCCTCCCCACCCTCACAGGGAACAATTCCTTCCCAATATCCCATCTATCCCTGCCCTCTGGCAGTGGGAAGCCATTCCCTGTGTCCTGTCCCTCAATCCCTTGTCCCAAGTCCCTCTCCAGCTCTCCTGGAGCCTCTTTAGGCATTGGAAGGGGCTCTGAGGTCTCCCTGGATCCTTCTCTTCTGCAGGTGAACACCCCCAGCTCTCCCAGTCTGGCTCCAGAGCAGAGGGGCTCCAGTCCTGGGAGCATCCTTGTGATTCTAAAATTCCAACAGGTCCACAAATCCTTGCTCTCTCCCCTCAAGAAATCAAAATTAGACAATACTCATCCTTAACACCAAATCTGAGGCCCCTCCCCCAGAGTATTCCGAGATGGAGAACAGCAATTCCCCATCACCAGGATCCTGACAAGGGACACATCATTTTAAAGCTGATGCTGAAGCCACCTGAGCACAGAAGGCACCAACCCTCCTCCTGCACGATCTGTCTTCCCCATCGTCCTCTTCCTCTTTCCTCAGCTGAGGGATGCCCACAGTTATTAACAGACGGTGGAATTAATGACACTAATCAGCACTTTTGTCACATTCGTCCCTCTCCCTGTGGCAACACCATAGCTGTTCGAAGGAAACGCGCTGGGATCGATGGTGGTTTGCAGAGCGAGGCTGCAGACGTAGCGAAAAACAGACACTGGATTTCTTAACCTTGTCTTAAACTTGGGAAGACCCAAATAAGCCCAAACTAAATTCAAATGGCCACGTTTGCACACATGTCAGGCAGCCGGAGGGAGCTCAGAGAGAGGAGGGACCAGTCTGCACTCTGGTGGGGAACTGTACCACCAAGTCACTCTCCAGCACCAGACATTCCTCCTGACTGGAGAGTTAAAGAAGTGAATAGTCACAGCTGAAGAAAGAACAATCCAGCAGAGAAGCTGAAATACAGGATTGGAAGTGGAAAAGCTTGTTTCTTTAGATTTTAAGCACTTTCTCAGGCTGAATCATTTCTTTTGCTCCTGCTTCTGGTTTGTTTAACACATCTGAACCAACCAGCAGTTTCATAACCAGATTGATGAGCCAGAAATCAGAAGACACCCTTGGAGGAAGGTCAGACACCCTTTAATGACACCAAGTCAGCAAAAATCAGAGTGCTGTGAACACCCAGTCCTCGCAGGCTGCTTGAGTAGATCCAGCTGCCACCTTAGAGGTAATAAAATGCATCCTAACCCCTGATTTCTGAGAGAGAACAAGCTGCTGTTATCCCTACAAGTCGTCAGCCCAAATCCCACTCCTCCAGACACAGCAATAAGTACATTCCTGCCCCAGGGAAAGCAGGGCAGGGAAGGAGAGCAACTCATCACCAAGAACTTGCCCACCTGGCTTAAAAATCAACAGGAAGCCACCTGCTTAGTTCACACTTCCATATACAAATCCTGTTATGATAGGATCAAAAAAAGGTACTTTTCCTTGTTTTGAACTGCTGCACTGGAATTTTTTTTTTTTTTAAGGACAGCTCTTTGATCAGACAAGTATTTTTAAAAGGAAAAACAAAACAAGGCTGGCCTGTAAAGCTCAGGCCCATGGCAAGGGCTGCCTGGAGGAAGGGATTACACAGGACAAAAATAAGGTGAGGTTTATTCCCTAGCAGCCAAACCCATATTCTTAGGTACTGGTGTGTTACTTTCTCACATTATACATAGTTAAATAAGAAAAGAAAAAAAAAAAGACAATTGAAAGAAAAAAGCACAATTAGGATTTGTTTTGAGCACCCCGTTAAGCAGCTATGCCAAACATTGTTTTGTGGTTCCTTACATGATTCCACAGCTTTAACCCAATTTACCCCATGGGTAAGTGTTTCTAGATCACATTTTTATGCAATTTAATTTAGAGCTGGATTTCCTCCCTCCCTTTTCATTTTCTTTTTTTTTTTTTTCCCCTCCCTCTTTTTTTCTTTAAATCTCAGTGAAGATTCCCACTGGAGAACCACCTTTGCAGGACAAGGTGCTATAAAATATACAGATGACAAGGTCCAGCAGAGAGATACCAAAAGCCAATAGGAAATCAGGTCAGTTAAAGCCTTTTACCAACACAGACCTGCCTCTTCCTCCATAGATTTCCCCCAATTATTTCATCAGACCCATTTATGGATCTATTTTTTGTGCACGCAGTGCCTGAGGACTGGATACGACCAACTGAGCAGCCTCAGGATATTTAAATGGCAAAAGCAATTGAGCCATCCTGATTTCAGACCCACTCAATCTCAACACAAAGCCATGTCAATGATTTCCTCTTTTTTGAGAGGGGGGAAAAAAATTCTTGAGGGTTTTTTTTCTTCCAATTCTGAAAACAGAAGAACTCCAATCGTGACAAAGTTCTGATTGGCCTTTTCCTCTTGCAAACTTCCACAGCCTAAAAGCTCCCAGAATGCAAAAAAAAAGCGAAGGCAGCAAAAATCCCCCTCCAAAAAACGCAGCACAGCTTTCACACCAAGTGTAGTTAAAAAATGACTAAGTTTTCTTGATATATGAATTTGTGGGTAAACCATTTATCAATGACCTGTTTACCTGTGCAGCAGAGTCCCTCAAGCCGAGGGCCATGTCATTCCCCTTTGACTGATTAATTAAGCCAATCAAGGGATATTTTTCACTGTGAGGCAGGATGGGTTATTCCAGCTAATGCCTGGTCTCTAATGGTAACACATTAAAGCCAACTCGGCTCTTTAAGCCTCTGGAAGTGACCAAAAGGGAAGGAGAGAAGATAAATCAAAAAGAGCTCCCCCCAGTTTTGTTTCTGTTCCTTAACAACCCCCCCAAGGAACAAATGTGGAGGCAAGACTACTCCAATGAAGAGAGGAAGAAAAAGCACCTTTTCTTCCAGACTGGGAGATATCTCCTCCTCTCCCTCTCTCCTGATATCTGAACAGCAATAATTTATCCTCCAGTTGATTAACAAGGTGCTTATAGAATAGGCAACAAAACATCAATACTTTGCTCTGCCACCTTTTTCTCAAAAGCACAACTAGGACAGAATGCTGGGTAAAGGAATTCTTCCTGCTGTTCCTGAAACAATCTCATCTGCATGGAGAAACATTAAAAATATGGCCCAAATTGACACCTTGAGCCTAATTCATTTTCTGACTTGCTGTGTAGGATGTTGCCAGTTACCAGCTCAAAGCAACAGAGCTTGAGATCCACTTTCCACAGGTCTGTGCTGCCAGATTTGCTCTACCTGTCCTACCTGTGCAGGGGGTTGGAGCTGGGTGAGCCTTAAGGTCCCTTCCAACCCAAACCATTCTGTGGTTCTGTGATTCAGCCCTTCAGCTGTACTGCCCCGTTGTCCTCCTTGAGACTTTGTGTCACCAGCCTGTCCTGCTGCTCCTCAGGCACAGGCAAAGGCCTCGCACTGCTCACTGCTGGCAGAATCTTGGTTTGGGGTTGGTTTTTCCTCTTCTTTTTGACCCTTCTGGAGGTGAGAGCCCATGCTGGGGTGCAGAGCAGGATTGGAGAGGCCTAAGAAGTTCCTGCAGTACTACAGAGGCTAGAAAAAGTCCTTGAAAATAATCATAGAAATCACAGAATGGTTTGGGTTGGAAGGGACCTTAAAGCCCATCCCATTCCACCCCCTGCCATGGGCAGGGACACCTTCCACTATCCCAAGTTGCTCCAAGCCCCGTCCAACCTGGCCTTGGACATTTCCAGGGATCCAGGGGCAGCCACAGCTTCTCTGGGCACCCTGTGCCAGGTCCTCACCACCCTCACAGGGAACAATTTTTTCCTCCTATCTCATCTGACCCTTCCTTGCCTCATCTCAAGACCATTCCCCCTCGTCCTATCACTTGAGACTAAAATTCTGAAGCAAGAAAAACACGAAGGTCAAAGCAGCAGAGATTTCAAAGGTATTAAGACTCTAAAATATTTCATGACTGCACAGGGAAGGCCAACAGATCCATGGGCATGGATCTGTTCCAGCACAAGCTCATCTCCTTTAGCCACACAGAATCCAAGCACAACACAAGCACAGGAATCCAACTTCAGTACTGGAGCCGCTCACAGAATGCCTTTTTAGAGATCTTTGACTTAAACTGATCCCTCTCTGCCCATCCCAACGAGTCCAAAAGTGTTAAATTCATCTTTTTTCTTGGCGTCACTCACTGAGGAGCTGGGATTTCCCTCAGGAGACTCCTCCAGTGCCCCGCTGACATCACTGTGAGGAAGCCTGCTGAAGAGTAAGTCTGTGTCTTCCTCTTTCTAATTGAAGTTCTCAGCCCCCAGTCCCATTCCTGGCTTTTGCCTACTCTGATTACTGTCCCTTCCCTTCCTCTGCTCCTCCCTCCCCGCGACCCCCAGATATTTATAGGCAGAGAGGTCATCTTTTTTCTGCCTCTTTTCTGAGATGAACGTATCCAGTTCCTCCACTCTCTCCTTCTAGGACATGCCCTCTAACCCTGTCTCCCATTTTACTAAATCCTTTTGGACTCTCTCCAGGTTTTTGATGTCTTTTTTTTTTTTCTGTTCTGCTTCTCAGTCCCAAATACCTCATGCTAACTGAGGTCTCCAAAGCAGAACGGTGAAAAATCTGTGTTAATTTGTAACTCATTTTTCTCTTCTGCGGGGTTTTTTTTTCTTCCCTGGCATTGCCAAAAAGGGGAGCAGCAAATTAATTTATGTGCTAACCCTGCAACAAATTTGGTCACAGGTAAAAAAAAAAACCCTGAACTTGCAACTTGCCTAAAAGTCACAATTGTGAAACCCCACAAACACCAATATCATGATTGGTATTTTGGAGAGAGAAAGTCGAGGTGCAGGGAATGATATCAGCTCACCCACAACTTCAGGGAGCCCACGGCAGAGCCAGACTTTAATGGATTTTCAGCTATGTCCCTTAAGATTAGCCAACATGCTTTTCTGATAAGTGCTGGGAAATACAAGTCAGTTGAGGAAGTTCTGCAAAATGTGTCAGAAGACAATTTCCTGATTAAAAAACACCAAAAAAAAAAAAAAAAAAAAAGAAAAAAAGAAAAAAAGAAAAAAAAAAAAAAAAAAAGAAAAAAAACCCGGGGGGGGCGGTTTCATTTTTNAAAAAAAAAAAAAAAAGTGAAAAAGCACCAGGGGTGGACAGTTTCATTTCTAATGCCTAACAAGGAAGAAATCACTGCAAGCCCGAGACTTCCGAGCGACTTGGACTGGGTGGCTTAAGGGAACTTACGCAGGTTTTACATCCAAGTTACACAAATTTGGAGGAAGCAGATTACTCATGGAACGGCCTGAGCCATGGATGTGAGATGGAGGCAAAACACTCAGGTTTTTATGCATCTCCAACAGGGTTTGAGCAAATCAGAGCTGCTCCCCCAGCCCCCAGAGCGAAATCAGTGCCAGAATCATGTTGTTCAGCAACCTAGTTGGGACCGTCTGCAACTCATTCCCAAATCCTCAGCCTCACTCAGGAGCATTTTCTCCAGTGATAAGGCTTCATCAGGAAACACAGCTGGATGGAGGAAGGAAATTCTGAGAAGCAAAAAAAATAGTGGGGGTTCCAGGAAGTTCAACCAGATAGGAACTAATGGAATTTGTTTTTCTGTCTCCCCAGCTCCCAGTGTTCCTAAGCAAGTGAGAAAATCACAGGGAAAGTGGGGGCAAAAAACAAGTCTGGCAGATCTTACCCTGCAAAACAGGTCCTCGCTGCAGGTCTCCAGAGAGCATCATAATTACAATGCAATATTTTCGATCACTTGCTCTCCCTGGGAAAAACTGCAGACGTTTTCAATTTAGGTCCACTCTGAAGCCCAGCCATTGTTTTCTTCCCCACCTCGTTTTTTTGACTTATTTTTTTGTTTATATTAAACAAAGGTCCCTGTGTAGTTTATTAAGGAGGTTTGAGTTGGACACATGATTTATCAAAAATAATTTAAAAAAGGACGGTTATGTTGAACATTCAGGAGAATTAAAGGTTGCAAGTGCCTCTGCTTAGTAACACATATCCCAGAACCATCAAAACAACAGTGTTGTAGTTTTATTACTTCTAGAGAAACTCCTTTCGACCCTCAGGGGCAAACAGCATTTCCTTCCACATCCTTTGCAATTCCCCTCTTTTGCAATCTTTACAATCCTCTGGCCAACTCCCTCTTCCTTTGATAAGGTAGATAATCCAAGTTTCAACATTCCCCGCTTACTGCTGCAGAGCTGGCGCGAAACAAGAGCAAGGATCCCTCACCAGATCAGTCCTTGGCCACTGAGACAGCTAAAAATGAGTCTGAGATCAGCCCCACAGGTAAAACAGATTAAGCTCACACAGAGCATCTCCTGCCAAAGGCTCCTGCACAGGTCAGGATCATAAAATGAATGCTAATGACCACACTGGAAAAGAGTGGACAGGACTAAGTGGAACAGCAACACAGCTGATTTGCTGAGACCCTGTTTATCACTGCAGCAGTTCAGGGGTGGCAGATTTTTGACAAGCACTTGAGAAGAGCCACGATTACCTTGCTGCTCCAGAGGCCATCACTGAGCCTCGAGTCCTCCCACTGACTCCCCTTGGACCACAAGCACAGACAGAATTCCCTGTGTTTTGCTTTTTTCCTCCCTTTTCCTAACCTCTAAAGGCAGTTTGGTGTGACGCCAGCCAACCAGCCAGACCTAGTGCAACGGTGGGGAGGTTTAGATTGGATTTAGGAAAAATTTCTTCATGGAAAGGGTTGTCTGGCACTGGAACAGGCTGCTCAGGGAAGTGGAGGAGTCACCATCCCTGGAAGTGCAAGAAACACGGGGATATAGTGCCTGAGGACATGGTTTAGTGGAGAACAGGCTTGGAGTTGAGGATTGTAAAAGTCTTTTCCAACCTTAACAATTCCATGATTCTGTGAACTCTTCTGCTTTTCTCCTCCTCTTTTACCCACCCACTGAAATTTTGTCACAGGCTTAACTGGAGGCTTTAAGGAAGGCTGATAATCAAAACTCTGAACAAGCTCCTGAAGAAGTTGCCATAGCTGACCCTGAGCAGGGTGACTGCTCTGGAGGCCTCCAGGTCTCCTCCAATCTCAGCAATTCCGTGATTCTACGAAAAGCACTTCCTGCATCTTCCCGTGAAGTCGCACCCAAGTTTTTCTGATCCCAGACTGAAACAAATAGAAGAGAAAAAGAATTAAGCTTAAAAGCTTCGTCAAAAGATCAAGAGTGGAATGGGAGCTCTGTTGGGGGCTCGTAGGTCATTCAGTGCACATCAAATGTGTGCTGAATGCTTCTCAAACTGTACCTCTGAGAACAGAGGAAGGAGATGATACCTCAGGAAGAGCCTCAGAGACAGGAATTCAAGCTATAAAATCATGGAATGGCCTAGGTTGGAAGGGACCTTAGAGATCATCCCATTCCACCCCCTGCCATGGGCAGGGACACCTTCCACCATCCCAGGGTGCTCCAAACCCCATCCAACCTGGCCTTGGGACACTCCAGTGATGGGGCAGCCACAACTTCTCTGGGAACCTGTGCCAGGGCCTCACCACCCTCACAGGAAAGAATTTCTTCCCAATATCTCATCTATCTTCTGTCAGTTTGAAGCCATTCCCCCTTGTCCTGTCCCTCCAGGCCCTTGTAAATGGTCTCTCTCCATCTTTCTTGTAGCTCCTTTCAGATACTGGGAGGCCACAGTTAGGTCACCCCAAAGCTGCTCTTCTCCAGGCTGAACAATCCCAATTCCCTCAGCCTTTCCCACAGCAGAGCTGCTCCATCCCTCTGATCATCCTGGTACCTCCTTCTGGACTCTCTCCAGCAGCTCCCTGCTCTCCTTGTGCAGAATCCACCCATTCCCTGCTGCCCATGGGGGGTTTCCGGGCTGGGTCATGTCCAGCTCTCACCCCCCAGCACCCCCAAGCCCTTCTCCCAGGGCTGCTCCACCTGCCCGTCCCCAGCCTGGACTGATCCCGGGGGCTGCTCCAACCCAGGTGCAGCACCGGCACTTGGTCTTGGTAAATCCATGAGATTCCTGTGGGCCACTGCTCCAGCTTTTCCAGGGTCAACAGGGGTCCTTCCATGTATCATCTCCATTGCAACCACAGCTGGGAACTGCAATCGGATCCATTGACAGGAGCAGTTCTGGCTCCTGTGGAAGTGTGGAAGTCCTTATCCTGTGAACAGGGAAACCAGCCCAGGGTTGTAGGAGCTGAAATTAGATGGAAATTGGAGCCTACCACAATCTGGAGGCAAACCCAGGGCTCTGCTGGGCACCAGGGCTCTTCCTACATCATCTCCACGCAGGAACAACTCACTTCCAGGAGAATGGCAGCACCTTCCTGCTCCTGCAGCGAGCTCTGTGCCACAGCAGGGAAATGCCCAGAGCTCGGGGATTTCAAACCAGAATGCAAACACAGAGAATTCCTGCAAGGCCTCACAGGGCACTTCCCTTCGTGCCACCTTAAGGACCAGGCTCTGGAAGATGACGGAAAGGGATCGTAAGAGTTCATGGGTGCAGTGAAATGCAGTTGCTCAGAGCTGGAGGGCCCGAGCAATGCACTTTTGTTCTGTGCAAACTCCACAGATCTCTGATCCATGAAGAGAAGGAGAAGGGGGAGCTGGGGGAAGCAATTGTGCTGCCTCTGGCTTCCTCTCCCTGTGGCTGCTCAGCAGCAGCCAGAAGACAACAGCAGCTCCAAATTCTGTTCTCTCCTGGCCTGGATTTGCATGGGGAAATTTGGGTGCTTAGGAGGGAACAGTCTGTGACTTTTCTGCCAGAAGCTTGAACCATTTCAGGAAATCTGCACAGTAGCCATCAGCCAACCATTGCATCTGTCAAGGGACTGGCAAAAACATGCACAAACTTAGACACCCTTCATAAAATCCATGTGATCTGCAGTGTTTATCCACAAAAGAGCAAAATGTTCTGCAGGAAAAAGTCCCAGAAGAAGCAACTTTCCAACTCTGAATTTCAAAAGATGAGGAACACACAGAGAAAACAAGACCAACTACTTGAGACAACTCATGAGTGGGCAAAATCTGCTTCCTCAACTCCAGCAGTGCCAAGTTGCTTTAAATCCCAGTTTGTCCTGCTTCCCATTGATCTGACAAGCAAGGGAGCCAAGGAGCAGATCCATGGCACGTTCAGGTGATCAGAACCAACAGGGCTCCCTGGCACAAGGCTACCCACAGGATTTGAGAGCTCCAACAGTTCTCACAGACTGGAAGTTCCCAAATCCTTATTTCAGCTCCCAGTGACTGGCAGGGAAGTTCCACAACAATTTCCAAGAGCACCAGGAGCAAGGCGTCAAACACTACAGAAATTTCCACTCAATTTCCACTCAACTCAAGCCCCATTTTTCCCTTAAAACAAGAGATTTCCAAGAACTTGGAACCAACAGGGCAATTCCTGCAACACATTCATTTGTGCTTTTCCAGGTGCTGTTTTTTTCCAAAGAATTTTTCTGGATATGTCGGTCATGTCACAGTTATTTTATCCACTGATAGAGCAGCTCTGTACCCTGAAAGTGCAAGATGCTAATGAACACATAAACAAAATAAAAGCTGGTCTAAACCTTGATCTCATCACACAAAGTCAGGGGAAAGGTCTTCTCATCAAATATTTATCACTGTTCAGGCCACCTCTGAATCTTTTGCAGCTGCTCAGCCTTTCCCAATTTTTGTGAAAACGAGGGCAGTTTGTGGAGATTGTTGCCATGGAATGTCCAAGTTTATTTTGGATATTTATGGCTCTTTCACAGAATCATTTAGGTTGGAAAAGACCTCTGAGAGCATTGAGTCCAACCAGGTCAAGCAAAACTCTCCTCTGTGATGTACATTTCCTAACAAAAAAATTAAAATACTGGAGTTCCCCAGCTCCAAAGAAGTTACATCACAATAATCCACCAAACCAGGGATTAAATTTAGTCTTATTTCCCCACAGTTCAAGCACAGCCCTTCAAGTAGAAAAAACACATTGGCAGAAGACATTTGGATGTTTTGTTTAAGGGATAAACAAGGAAACAAGAGAAAGGAGAAGATTTTTGTTCACCTGGCTCTTGGCACTCTTCTGTCTTCTCCCAAAAATGCAGGACAGGTCCTGTTCAGTGCGTGACGAGAGATCCTTACCTGGAAGTGGTAAAGAGAGGAAAAAAACCCCAAACCTTCACATCTGAGGATGCATTTTGGCAACAGTGTGACCCACAGACAGAGAGGAATTGCTCTTGGAGGTGAACAAAAATCAGGAAGTCCAGGTTGGATGAGGCTTGGAGCAACCTGGGATAGGGGACGGTGTCCCTGCCCATGGCAGGGGGTGGAATGGCAAGAGCTTTAAGGTCCTTTCCAACCCAAACCATGCTGTGGTTCTATGCTAAAGCCACTGAAGGAAGGCACACAGGAGGAAAGGTCTGTAAGCACTGGGATCTTTGGATTCTCATGAGGATTCCCCTTTTCCGACAGAATAGGGGAGTTGCAGCTCCTCCACACAATGAAAAAAAAAAAAATCCATTTTTACTCTGTGGAGGCTTTTCTTCCATTTCTGGTGCTGCTTTTGAAAAGCAAAACCTCCACCTCTGCCACACAATGGATTATGCCAACTCAAAACCACTCGAAGGGGGAAGCAAAGATTTCCAGGAGCTGCATTATTCCCATCTGATTGTTGTGTGGCGAGCTGGATATCAGACATGGAGCAGGGAAGCAGGAGGGTGTGATGTGAGACTCAGAGATACAGGCTAAGGTTTAGCCAATGCCACAGTGCAGAAGTTGGTGAGTTGTCCACTGCTCCTGTCAGAAAATTCTTTTGGAAAAGGTCAGCAAAGTTAAAGAAACAAAATTAGCCCAAACAGGTCAACTTGTTAAGAGTCTGCTGGGGTCTTAAATTACTTGATTTTCTGATTCCAAAATTGCTGACCTCAAAATGAATCTCGTAATGGCCAAAAAAACCCAAAAGAAAAAAAAAATCCCCAAATCTGACTAGTCAACCTGTTTCTTTTTCTTGGGATCCTTAACTGCCCCCAGAGGGTCAAGAGACACATCAGCCTAGAGGAGCAAGTGTTCCCCAGCTTCCTGCTGCCTCACTGCACAGCCTCCAAATGGCTTTGTGCAAGCAAGATGGATGAGATTGGGTCTGTTTTCAGCTTTATCTTGGCCAAGGCTCAGAATGTGACACCTAAAATCCTCCTGCTCCCGTTTTTAGGCTTTGCTTCCTTTCCGTGCCTCCCCCTGGATGTATTCCCCATTCCTTCCCTCTCAGAAAACCAACTCAGCTGGCAGCCCAAATCTCCTGCAGCATCACGGGGGAGCAGCTACTAGAAAAGGAACAGAAATCAGTGTTTTAATCTGAGGTTGGGGTGTATTTCCCAGATCCAGGGGTGGCTGTTCCTCCAGCAGCGAGGCTCCAAACCAGCCCCGGGAGCGGAAGCCGCGTTTGGTGCCGTCGCTGTTCCCTTCTCCCGCTTTTGTGTGAGCTTGTCTTGTTTAGTCTGAAAGGAAGCAGGACTGGGCTTCAACAACAAGGGCCACGACAGCATGTGCCTTTCTCAAATAACTTTTCCTCTTTCTCTGAAAAAGGACAATTTCCCTCTGTCAGGCCACAGAGGGTAAAAGCAAATGAGGAGCTGCCTCGTGGAAATATGACCAAACAAATCAGGGATATTGGGAATATGAAAGCCTTGAGCTGTATTTTACATGCTCAAAAGACACTTTTCCTCTATATTCAGTAAAAGGTTAAATCCAAATCAAAGTAAGTCCTCTTTGCTACTACCTCAAGCAGGCCATGGCCTCTGTAGCTGCAAGCCCTGAACCAATTTAATTGTTTAATGTCATAACGCAGCAGGCTCATGTTAACAGCTTGGACTTAAAGGTCGAATTAGTCTACCAAAAATCCCAAACCCCGATATGAAAATCTGGCCTCCATTCAGATATCAATTAGCTCTGTTTTAGCAGAGGCATTTGCTGTTAGAGTACATTACACAGAGCTTTCAGTTTAATAAATCAGCCATTAGTGGCAACTGATCCTATCCATGCCCTGGAACAGGCACTCACACCGTGTGAAAGGGGAGCAGAGAAACAGGGACAGGACTGAACAACTGTCAAGGGCCAGAACCTGGACTGACTCAAATAATGTCATCACTCTAAGAAAGAAAGAAATTACTAAACTCCACAAGCTCTTGGTAGAGTTTTTCTGGCCACCGAGCGCTGCCCTAATTTATCCCAGAAAGCATCTGATCGATGTAAGAGCGCTTTCCTCTTCCTTCATGCAGGTTTAATCTGATCCCTGATCTCATCCACATGATCTCTGAGCAGGGGTTACTGGGGATTGCAGGGGTTAGTGCCACGCAGATGCCTCAGTCACTCCCACCTCACCTTTGCCTCCTGCTCCCATCTCTGCCCCCGCCCCAACCGCTCGGAATATTCGCTGCTCCTTTACTCAGCTCCTTCACTTAGGGATTGTTTTATTCCCAACATCAGCCTAAGGCCACTCAAAATTGCCCAAAATAAAGAGGAACAGCACATTAGAGCTTTAAGCAAGTTGCTGCAGGGGGTGTTTCTAAACCCAGGTTTTACTTGCCCCATTTAGACTCCAGAAGGCAACAGATCGCCTTGAGCAGGGCTTGTTCTAATCTTGGCCAGGGCTTATGAAACAACAAAACTCCTCTTACCTTTGGCAAACTTCATATAATGAACACGTTTCTTGGAAGATTTGGATTTTTCTTCAAGGCTGAATGTCTTTTTCTGCTTTTTCACTGACGACTCTAAGAAAAAAAACCAAAAAAGCCCCAAGCAAACAGGTTCCAGCTCTGTTAGAGGCACTTTAACCACCAAATTCAAACATCAGTGTTTTCAACTTTCTCTCCCAAAATTCAGTCAACAACACACCATAAAATATTACTGAAGGAAGTGCTCTAAGTTTTGTCTGAAATATGTCAATGCTTGATTTTTTTTTCGCCCCATCCCCTTTCTTTCCCATTTCCAATCCAATGTAACTTGAAAAGGCAGATACAGCTACTCCAGGTCAAAGGCAAGTCCATCTCTGTGGCTAGAAAATAATAACAGTGCTGCTTTTATAGAGTATCTCCAGAACCTGAGTCTGATAAATACGTGAAAAATAGTATGAAATAAAATACTGAACCTGACTCAGCAAAAAGAAAAAGGGGGGAAAAAAAACCCCCACAGGATTTCCATTTCTAACCCTACAGAAAATATCTTTATTTGGACATAAACTGGTACATCTGTGTAAGGAAACTGAATGGTGACCAAGCTTTTCTGTCCCTGAGGCCAGCTAGAACAAATTGCCACATCCCTATTATCTCATTTTCCAGGCTTCCAGAAGAGGGACTGCATCTAAACTGTCCTCTGGGAACGGTCTCTGGGGCTGGCTCAGTCCCAGAGTCACTCAGGAGTGCTTTGGGAGACTGCGAGCAGGTTAAAGCCACATGAAGGATTAACTTCACTATTTAACAGCACAGAGCTCACGTTCCTGTGCTGTGGCAGGTTATTTTAGGGGTACAGATGCTCTCTTTGCAGCCACAGAGCCTGTTAATTTACAAAATATTGCCAGAAAGAGAGAATTAACCTGTTGCTCAGTTAATTACTGCCTTACTAGTCCCAAAAAGAGGCACCACAGGAGTTTCTGCTCTGTAACTCCAGAGAAGATTCCTCTGGTGAGATGTTTTTTTTCCTCCCAGTGGGATGGGTAGGGAAATCAACCCATACCCCGAGGGCCAAGCTGAGTCACTTTTTTTTATAGGATCCCACCCTGGAAAGCTCTGCAGCCCAAGCTTTTCTGACACTGGAATTGCAGCGCTTCCCTGTTTGACAGGCAGTGCCACCTGATGACAGAATCCCCGAGCTGAAAGTGAAATCCTCAGCCAGCAGTGCGAGAGCTGAGGGCCAGCAGGCTGAGATCCATTCTCTCACTCACACATTAAGCCCTGATGGGAAGAGAAAGGACCAGCAAATCCGTTTTTAACAAAACAATCGTCAATAACAGGGTCTGTGGGGAAAGCAAGGATCACAACTAAAATATCCGGACAGAGATGCAGCACTTTGAGCCCGGTTTCCAACCTCCTGGTAGCAAAAAGAGCATTACACAGCAAAGCGTTTCCACAGAGCTTCCTCCTCCGCATTATTCCTACAGGGAAAGGGGCAGCAGCACCGCCTCGTGCCTGCAGGGAGGAATTTCACTACGGAACGTGCTGGCACTTGCAGTGGGCAGGGAAGTACATCCCTGCGTCTTCCAGGGACTGGAAAATCCTCTGACAAACTGAGCAAGTGCTGCAGGAATATTAATGTGCTTTTCAAAGAAATTCAGTCAGGGCAATAAAGCCACCAAAGTGGCATTTCTGCAGCAAATCTGATCGAGGTGGATGTGCCAAAGCACAGGCAGGGTGCTGTTCCCACATTTTATCAGTGGGAAAGGGACAGTCAGCAAAACAGCCAGGAATTACAGAATGGTTTGGGTGGGAAAAGACCACGTAGTCCCAGACCCTTCCACTATCCCAGGTTGCTCCAAGCCCCGTTCAGCCTGGCCTTGGGCACTTCCAGCGATGCAGCAGCCACAGCTTCTCTGGGCAACCTGTGCCAGGGCCTCACCAGCAGCAGATGAATTTCTTCCTAACACTTAATCTAATCTAAACCTGCCCTCACTGGGTGCTCAGATAGAAAAAAAAGGAAAAGACAGCTAAAGCTACAGACACTGAGGGTATTTGAATGTTGGCATCAAACCCCACAGGTCTGTTCCTTTCCGACCTCTAATTGCAATCCAGCTCTGGCAACTGCAGCAGTTCTTTAAGAACAATGAAGTTTTTCAGCTGACTTTTAATGCAGTTTGAAACTGGAGGATGGCCAGTAATGTAACATTTACTCCTGCAGCACAGCTGCAGGCAGAGTTTTTTCTGGATGAGTTCTGCCAGCTTCAACAATTGCCAAAAAAGCCAAGTTTCGGAGCGATGCCTTTCTGCAAATCACCAAATGTGACTCTGACCTGGAATTTTCAAGGCACACCCAAATTTGTTCTCAGTGATTGAAAACTTGTCCCAGCTCCTAAAAGGACCAAAAGAACTGAGTGAAACAGGGAGAAAAGGGAGTTTTCAAGGGTCACTTTGCATGAGGTGACCCAGGGAAGAGTACAGAGCTTAGGACCAAGCCTTGCTCCCTGAACCTGCCTCTGCTGACTCACCGTGGCCCTGGGCAAGTAATTTCAGCTCTCTGCTCATCAGTCTGCAGGTTTCCCACCAGTTACACCTCCCTGATCTTCCCAGGGCTCAAGTTGCAACTTGGGTAGGATTTAGTTCTACAGGTAGACAGGAACTTTTGGAATTTCCCCATGAAATGCTCTCCTACCTCTCGAGGAGCTGAGTGACAGCACCGAGTCCTGGGTGGCCCCTTGATTCCACAAGGACAACTTGCAAAGCAAGTTAAAAAAGGTGTTTTGAGGCATCACGCTCAGAATTTTAATCCTAGCTCTCCAGGATTAGAAAACTTCCTTGCTAACTGATTTAACCCCTCTTCTTTCTACATTTTTTCTCCTAGAAAACCTTCAGGGCCCAGGGGTTAAGAATGAAGAAATGAAGAGTTGCTGAATTCACTAAGCTGGCAATGCTGCCCCAGCAGCACAAGGACAGGCTGTGTCCAAACAGGAGCCCTTGGTTTAACAACACTCCAGAGAGGTGTTTAGATACAAAATCGGAGTTTAAACATGAGTTTAACTACAGAGAGATGATAAATCATTTGATAAACCAATTCCTTCTCTAAGCTCACACCCACCACAACTCCCTAACTTCATTTTCACAAATCAAGGTCAGCTTGTAAGAAACTTTTCAAAAATAGAAGACTTTAAAAATAGCCCTTTGGGGAAAGTTTTCCCACTTGTGTGCTCAACACCAGGGCTACAAAAATCACTTTACACCACACTCAAAGCAGAAAGGCAGAACTCTGAGGCAAAAGCTATGGAGCAGCTCTCCAAGGACAGGAAAAGGAGGTATTTAAGAAGCCACTGGAGCATGGAAGCCAAGTGTGACAGTTCATTAGCTAAAGGAAGGCAAAGCATCGCAGTGCTGAGTGATTGTTGTGAGACTTCAGACAGATTCTGGGTGCTTCATAAAGAAATAAATCTTCCTGTAGGTACAGCCCAGGAAAAGTGTCCCAAATATTGTGATCCTGGATAAAATAAACAAGTTCAATATTTTATGTTTTCCTTCCTCAACAAAAAGCCTTTCTTTGAGTCCTGAGAGCAAAACTGATGCACTGAGATCTACAAATCCATGGTCATGGATGACAACACATCCTTTGGCTCCCAGTAATTTTGGGGAAGAAGAGGGAGTTGTTAACCTTATTTGTAGCCCAAACTGGGCCTCAGGAGCTCTTTTAAGACACAGAATGGAAACTCTGCCGAGCTTCCAGCATCTGATTGAGCCAAGCATGAACCTACCTGTTTCACCCTGTCCATGGCAGTTATTCAGCTCAGCCAGAAGCTGGTTGAAGTCATCCTGATGAGCAATCCAGTTGTCCTGTAAACATCACCCACATGAACACAAGGCACAAGTCTTCAGAACTAACACAAGTTTTACTAAACCAGGTATTAAGACTCTTAGAAGTAAATTAATTGGGTATATCCAGTCCCTGCTGGTGGGAGAGACCCTGGGAAGCTCCACAGGTGGTAAAACCAACAACAGCTCCCACAGTCACCCCAAAGTGAAATGGAATTATCAGGGTTGTGTTGGAAAGTACTAAACAGTCCTATCTGGTACGTGCTACCACCAGCTGTGACAACAGAGTTCACTAAAATTCCATTCAAATAATTGTGCTATTGCTGAAGTGGGATCCATTCCCTGCCCTGGGTCTAGTGCTCACCTCGTGATTGACAGTAGCTCCTAATCCCAGCACGTCGTTTTTCACCTTAACCCTGATGTGTTCTGGATTTCCTTGTTCCTGAGCCCCGAGACCCTAAGGAGGATTTGAAGGTAAAAGCGTAAGGATTTCACAGCAGCAATTAGAGCTTTTGGACTGTCAGACAGCTCACAAAGAAATACAGCAAGAAATCACAGCTTCCTATTAGTTTGCCTGCTTGTAGCTCAATTCATTCACAGGCATTACCACACAACACACAAAGGTTTTTAAATTAAGCCTCCAGCAAAGCATTATAAACACTAAAATAGCAACAACATGAAGTAGTTGGGTGATTAATCAGGAAGCCACCTGACATTCCTAAGCAAGCCCAAAGTGCTTCCAGCTTTCAAACAAGACACTATAGAAGAGAACATGCCTCTCCCTGAAAATCCCTCTGTCACTGGGAAGGGTAATGGGAGTAAGGCAGATCCACATGGAAAACACAATCCAGAACAAATTCATGTGGGAGGAGAGCAGGGAGGGGCAGGGGAGAAGCAGACTGGAGCCAGCAGGACATTCACACCTTCTTCCACCTCATTCATGCTCATAATTGGATGAAAATATTGGAGCAAATGACTTTGGGGTTGTTTAATATGAAGCAATATGCAGGTCCAGGGTTATCTTTCTTAACTGTATGATCAAGGCTAAAAAAATTAAAAGGCAAAGCTTTCGGTTTAAAACTTTCTTCCTGGTACTGACCTGCTTTTTGCCTCGTCTGTCACAAATCATCAGCCAAGTGTGTTAGAATTAATAAACATTTGTGTGGTGCTGCAGTGGAGAGAAGCCCTGCAGACACATCCTGGGATATAGAATATTTAAAGGGATGAGGCATGTTTGGACAACCAAAGCAGAGTTTTTTTGGTCAGAGGGGTGGAAAATCTGCCTTGAAACTTCTGCTGACCAAAAAGTATGGGAGCAAGCAGGACACTCGGCCACACATCCTGCCCTGACCCAATTCCAACACAACCAGTAACAGGACTGGTGCAAGCAGCTTAATTTCCCTGCCCAGATGGGCTTCTGCCCCTTAATTTGATCAAGGGAAAGTTTCATTTGTCCAAGTTTGCAGTGTAATAGAGACATAAATCCTTCTCGTACAACTGCTGGCAAGGAAGATCCAGTAGCTCGAGTGGGAAATGTTGGGAGACAACTGAGGCAACAGTTTAAATCCAAAAATAGGCTTTAAAGCATTCGTAGAATTGAGAATGATCCTAATTTTATTCCTTTTAAGGAAAGTGTGGAAGAGGAAATCTAGAAGAAGAATTAAAGGTAGTGGGGGTTTTGTGGGGATTCTTATCCTTAAATACTCTGACGTGCAGCCCCAAATCTCAGCTTTGCTGAGGCACCTCTGTGGAATTAAACCTGCAGTTTGCAGGCGTCTGTGCTGACCTGGAGGTTGTTATTAGTGCCAGAAACCAGTCACCAGGACCACAGCTCCTGGCTGGAGCTAGGAAGGGACACAGCTCACAGGATACAGCATTCTGGGGGTTCAAGGAACAGAGCAGAAAAAAAAATTGAAACCAGGTGGAAGATTAAAGCAGGTCCTGGAGCTGCTTTAAAGAGTACCAAAAGCAGGGAGAAAATTGAGGGTTTAAAGGCAGCTTAAAACCTTTAACCTGATTTAACGTTCCAACTCCTGCTCTCACTTGGGAATTTAGATTGTCAGAGAATGGAGAGAAACTGGAAAGCAGGAGAGGCACAAACAAGATTTTGTAACTAAGTGCAGAAATCTGTCACTGCTCAAATTCTCTGTGCACTTAAGAGAATAAATCAAATGAGAGTTTGATTTATGGCAGTTTTAGACCCTTCAGCTACACAATTCTCCTTTAGATCCTACCTTTCCTTTGGACCAGCCCATCTTTTCCAGCATCTTCTGGCCAAATCTGGAGTCATCGTTGCTCCAGGCGCTGTTTCGTGGATCCACAGACCACTTCTGCTTTCTCCGGGCTGGAGCAGGAAGGGAAAATTCAAACAGGCTCTATTGGCATTCCCAGAGAGTTCTTGGTATTAAATCAGTTCAACCAAAGCTCTTCATTGCAAAAAAAACCAACTCCGGAACTCATGCCAGACTCACCATATTTTGGGGGTTAATTTTACTAAACAAAAAACACCACAACAACAATAAAAGCCCAGTGAAAATATTAATTATTAATGGGAAGATGCCAAAGCAGAATTGCTACGGAAGTTGCTGTCCCTCAGGATGGGCTGCAGTTCAGGGAAGGCTTTAAGGATTACCATTTAGGTGTAAATTCCATATTTATTCCAATTTTGTTTTACATCTGGCTTCAACATGGAATCTGCAGAGGAAGAGATTATGATGCAGCTCTCCCAGTTCTGGACAAAATCCATTCTCCACACTTCCCTTTAACCAAAACCCAGAAATTTTAGTATTTGCCTTCCTAACAAAAGCCAAATCAAAAATCCAATGTAAGTGAAGAGAGAAAGGGAATGACAGAACACAAACCCGTGGGATTTCAGCTTTTGGATCTCTCAAAAATGGTTTATGGGAAAACTGAAAAGCTGCCAGAAATGATTGCAGGAGTTAAGTGATCCAAAGGAAAATCAAGGCTCCTTTGTCCTATGTGGATTTCTAAAGAAATGACATTCTCCCAGACCCACATGTTGCCTTTCCCACCAGGAACAGCTTCCTTGAAATCAAGGAAGAGAAGCCAGCCCAGTTAACCAGTCACTTGAAGTGTGCACCTAAGCCCGGGCAGGAAGAGAACCTAAATAAACAAGACAAACAAAGAATGGGAGACAGGAAGATCACAAACTTCATTAAACACCATGGGAAATGCTGGATCAAAAATGACCGGTTAACCCAAGGCCACACAAAGGCAGGGAGAAGCCAAATCCAACGAGGTGTTTTCAATGTAATCAGGAAGTCATCGTTCCCTAAAAGACAAGATTTGGGATCTGGGCCAGAGGGACTGAATATTACAGGGATGTTTGACTCATTTTTTGTCCAGTTTTGTTTCATTTTTAAGGAACTAAGACTGTCAGACTTCAAGGTGGGGGTTTTTTTTAACAAAATTCCGAAACTTTGAAGCTCCCTACAAAAACAGTCCCTGAACAGCTTTTACAGTGGGTTAAATGCCCGAGGGCTGTGAGGGGAATCCAACCTTTGCCTGGTTCACTTCTCTACAGGAAACAACTTATTAACCTCAGAGGCTGTGGCTGCCTCATCCCTGGAAATGTCCAAGGCCAGGCTGGACGGGGCTTGGAGCAGCCTGGGATAGTGGAAGGTGTCCCTGCCCATGGCAGGGGGTGCAATGGGATGATCTTTAAGGTCTCTTCCACTCCAAACCATCCTGGGATTCTGTGTTTATTCCCACCAGGAAGCCTTGAGAGCAGCAGCTCCTCCAAGCCCTGCCAACAAAAGGTGGGGAAGCACCGCTGTGGTCTCTGACTTTTAAGTTCCAAGCAAGCTGGGATTCCCTGCTGCCCCATGGAGAACCAGGGGACTCAGCCTGGAGAAAAGGAGGCTCAGGGGGGACCTTCTGGCTCTGCACAACTCCCTGACAGGAGGGGGCAGCCGGGGGGGTCGGGCTCTGCTCCCAGGGAACAGGGACAGGAGGAGAGGAAATGGCTTCAAGTCACACCAGAGGAAGTTTAGATTGGATATTGGGAACAATTTCTTCATGGAAAGGGTTGTCCATCCCTGGCACAGCTGCCCAGGGCAGTCCTGGAGTCCCCATCCCTGCAGGGATTTAAAAGCCATGTGGATGTGGCACTTGGGGACATGGCTCAGTGGTGGCCTTGGCAGTGCTGGGAAATGGTTGGACTGGATGATCTCCGAGGGATTTTCCAACTGCAATAATTCAGATTCCATGATTCCAACACAGTTCATGCTGCCCACTTAAGCAGCTACCCTCCTTTTCACTCACATTTCTCCTCTAAAATCTCTCGATTTACATCAACTTTCCCTCACTCAGCCACCAAAAACTGTTCCATGCCTTTTATAAATCCAACATTTTAAGTACGTCCAGACTCTTACACTCTCTGTATGTAGTTCCTCAGGTAGTGACTTTGCAAATCCCAAGAAATTAAATCCAATGCAATTCCTACAGTTGTAAAATCAGCCCCTGTATCTCAGGATTTATCGACAATGGGTGAATTAACTTCCAGATTGAGTTGTTTGATGTGCTTTAAACCACTTCAAAAATGAACTTCTATGTTTTTTCCTGAGTATCTCCCTGTGGAGAAGCCCCTGAAATGTTTTGCTCCCGGGAGGATGTTGGTAACAAAAGCACAAGGGCACCAAACACAAGTATTTCTTAAGCTTGAAATTAAGAGACCTTCCCTTTCTCAGCACTTGCAATCCAAGTATTTCACACAGTGTGGGTTTAATCCTTGTATTTCTGCCAGGATAACGTACTCTGATTTTTAAACAGGGTGACTTAAATGCAGGAAAAAACCCCAAACAAACTTGCTTTCATCTTTCGAGAAGTATTGAAGAAAGCCAGGAACAGCTTCATGACATTTACAGAAAACATAAAACCATCTTCCCTTTCCAAACAAACAACAAAATCCACTAATCAGTCAATAATTTATGAGAATTATTTGTTCACTGATGTCTTTAGAGTGGGAGAAGAAACCAGGTACAAACTTCCAGCTACAAGATTCAGCTCCTAATTTAACACCAATTTTCTGGGCCGCTCTGAAAATGATGCCACAGACAGCGATGGAACTCTGGGAGAGCAGCACCATCCAGTGGAGAAAATCCTCATTTCCTCAGGGAATCACAGAATCACTGAGGTTGGAAAAGACCTCTAAGATCACCAAGTCCAACCATCCCCCAGCACTGCCAAGGCCACCACTGAGCCATGTCCCCAAGTGCCACATCCACACAGCTTTTAAATCCCTGCAGGGATGGGGACTCCAGGACTGCCCTGGGCAGCTGTGCCAGGGCTGGACAACTCATTTTCTTCACTCAGACACTCTACGATCTGAAAAAGATCCATTACTAATCCCTTTTGCCAAGATGAATTCTATGCCTGGAGTGAGCTTTTAACTAGAATTTGGAAAGGTTCCCATCCAAACCCCTGCTATGCGCCCAGAGATGGTCTGGCAGCACAGGAAGGACAAGGCTCTGGAGCCAGGCTGGGAGAGCTGGGGGTGTTCACCTGCAGAAGAGAAGGATCCAGGGAGACCTCAGAGCCCCTTCCAGGGCCTAAAGGGGCTCCAGGAGAGCTGGAGAGGGACTTGGGACAAGGGATGGAGGGACAGGACACAGGGAATGGCTTCCCACTGCCAGAAGGCAGGGATGGATGGGATATTGGGAAGGAATTCCTGGCTGTGAGGGTGGGGAGGCCCTGGCACAGGGTGCCCAGAGAAGCTGTGGCTGCCCCTGGATCCCTGGAAGTGTCCAAGGCCAGGTTGGACGGGGCTTGGAGCAACCTGGGATAGTGGAAGGTGTCCCTGCCCACGGCAGGGGTGGAACAGGATGGGCTTTAAGGTCCCTTCCACTCCAAGTGAGTCTATTATTGACACGTCCAATTAAAATAATTAACAAATTCTGAAAAAAAAGAGCACCAAAGTTTACACTGAAAATACCTAGAAAGTTCCACGTGCAAATGCAGATTTGTTTTCCTCAACTCACATCTTCATTTCCCAATGGAAACCACATTTGTTATCAGTCTGTATTGCCCATATTTCCTGCAGGCCAGCAAACAAATTCACCAGACCCTGAGCTCTCGGTTAAGGGCGTCCTGACACCAGAAAGTTCTGTCAGAAATGGGGAGCCCAAGTTCCCAATCACCCCAGAGGTGAAAGTGAAGCTCTTTGTTTCCAGTATCACGGGAATTTAAACAAAATTCATGGAATCATGGAACACCCTGAGCTGGAAGGGACCAACAGGATCATGGAGTCCGACTCCTGGCCCTGCACAGACACCCCAACAATCCCACCCTGTGCATCCCTGAGAGCATTGTCCAAACACTCCTGGAGCTCTGGCAGCCTTGGGAATGTCACCATTCCCTGGGGAGCTGTTCCAGTGCCCCACCACCCTCTGGGGGAAGAACCTTTCCCTGATATCCATCCCAAATTCCCCCGGCACAGCTCCAGCCGTTCCCTGGGCCCTGTCCTTGGCCACAGGGAGCTGAGATCGGAGCTGCCACCCCCGGTGAGGTCTGACCTCAGACCCCTCTGCTGCAGCTGATCACACCCAGCGCCCTCAGTCCCTCCTCTTTTGGCCCCTCCAGGCCTTTCCCCACCCCCAAAGCCTCCTCTGGAGGGTCTCTAGAAGCTGTGGATTGGCAGAGGTTGAGCTCAGCTCCACCCGAGCACCAAACCCAGCACCAACACACGGCCCTGCCACGTGTCCTGGGTGTCCCCAGCACCCAACAGCCCCGGGCTGGAGGCGGCTCCCCTCAAACGCAGGCCAGAGATGGCACCGAGCCACTGACAGGACAAGCTGTCCCTAAAGGTGTCCAAGGGACACTCCCGCTGCTCCTGCCCTGCCTGGGACCTGACAGACCCCACAAAGAACCCCCTGCACCCCCTCATCCTGCACCAGTGTCCCCCTGGAGCCCCCTTCCCGGCCATCCCACCGCTCCC
Organism: Struthidea cinerea; assembly: GCA_013397865.1. Lineage (NCBI taxonomy): Eukaryota > Metazoa > Chordata > Aves > Passeriformes > Corcoracidae > Struthidea > Struthidea cinerea. The sequence goes on from VZTI01005531.1 coordinate 218,982, forward strand.
AGCCTCCGGACCCCATCTTTTCCTTAACCCTGCCTTTTCCTTAATTCCTGCCTTTCCCACCCCCCCACCCTCCGTTCTTCAACCCCAGGGACCCCTGAAGCCTTTTCTCGCCCTCAGCCCAGCTCTCCCAGGCCCCAGCCCCTCTTTTCCTTGACCCCGGGATCC